>KZ061912.1:179313-189917 GCA_002091835.1 Anopheles maculatus | reverse complement strand
TTCCTGGCGATTTAACCCTAAGCACGAAGAAAACTGGGCAGCGAGATCAGTTTCGTGAAAAGCCCGAGTCCTGCACCAATTGTAACATTAGCATGCGTACGGTAACGGTGCGCATACCTGCTGCCTGTCCGACCGCCCGATGCCTTTCCCTGCAAAACGAAGGCATGTGCAATGGTTGGCGTACGGGTCATAAATAGTTTCACTTTATTACAGCCACGGGACCGGGATCGGGTAATGTGTCGTATCCTGGTCTGCCCACTGCTCTCGCAGGTTCCCAGTTGCTGGGCGGGTCGAGTTGAACAAGCACTTTACGGTATGCCACATCCGCTCGTGTCGTGTGGGACGGAATTCTGGAAACACTTGCCGTAATGTATGAAATACATCTTTCCACCTACGAGGACATTATGGATGCTACTCCTATTACCCCATTCGCCATTGTTGTGTGGCATTATGCACACCAGCATAATGGCCGGAGCAGTACATACAATATGCTGGCCCGGTGGAGGCCCGTTGACATCCTTATTTATAGTTTGCCGATGCTTTTACTACACCCGTTCAATAGTCATCGGTGGTGGTGATGATTGAAGAAATGGAGGGGAAAATAGAAAAAGAAAACACTTGCCATGTAAAGCACCGTTTAATGGATTTTGTATTTTTTTCTGCTCTGATTGTTTCCCTTTTATTGTTGGCGGCTGTAATTTTTATCGAATCACATTTCTTCGTACGTGGTTAAAGCTAACCACACTTCCCGGACGTAGGTGGTCAAAGCAAAGATATAAAACTTCCGGTTGTTACGGATGTTATGGTTGTTGAAGCACATTAAGTGAAATAAACAAAATTGAAAACATAAAATACTGTGGCTTGTTACTATCTAAGTAACATACCACTGAAGTAAACCATTTGTTAAAGGATGTGAAAAATCTCGAACACTGTGTTGGAAATTGTTCCTGGTTTTTTTTTTTTTTTGTAAATGCTTTCAGAAATATTAAAAAAGAAAATATTTCTACAAAAAATAATTATTTTTGAAAGGAATAATAACGAAAGAAATTTTTTTAAATTTAAATCATTTTGGTGGAGGCGCCCAGTACTTGAACTCAGCAATAATATTCGAATAATTTTCTCCAGCTAGACTTGAATGTATGAAACACATTAAATGGGAATTTGGCTTATTCACGTTTGAATCTTATTAATTTTGAAAGAAATATCGCCTATTTAAATCAAACCGAAGAAGATTTGATCAATTTTTCGATTATCCTGGATGCAGGTGGAGGCGCCCAGTACTTGATCTAGCGACCAAAGCTAAAAATTAGATTTATACAAAACCAAAAACACTTGAAGCATCATTTTTGCCCACAATTTGTTTTAAACCTTCCCATAGTCACTCGCAGTGGTTTCACTGTCGCTTGCAAAATCCCCTTTCAGTACGACGTACCGTTTTTTATTCACCTCAATACACTTGCCGAACGATCATCTTTATAGGCAAAAAATACACACACACAAACACACAACAAAACACAACCCATAACAGGAGTGATTCCTTCATTGGAATAGAATCCGCTCTTACAAGCACCACAAAACATCCCGAATTCGGAAGCAAAACAACACACACACGGCAATTGACAATTGCTTCTCATCAACCATTTCCATAACCTTGCCATGCTACGATTTTACGACTGTCCACCACCCTGTACGACTGCTGTACGACCGACCGAGAGCATTGCAACCGTCGGTTACGGGCTCCGAAGCGAATCAAGTGCATGAATGTTTCATGAAATAATCTTCTGCTTTTTTTGTTCGGCCGATCCCATCCCGGTAACTCCCCCAGCTGGGAATTGCATGAAGTAGATTGATTTCGAAAGCAGCTAGCTTTGCGTTTGTTTCTTTTTGTTCTGCATTCGCTTCTCGGTCCCCCCAATCCCCCAAAACGAATCGCATTCGCTCCGAAATGGGACATTGGGAATATACGGATCGCAGTTTTTGTTTGAGTGCGATCGAATAAACGAAAGCATCAATTCATGCAAGCGGATGGAAGCTTGAAGGATCCGCTCGAGCTGTGCTGCTAGGGCAAGGTTAGCATTGCATATTTATGGTGCGAGCTAGGATGCTGCTGCTGCTGCTGCTTGGCTTATTGGAAATTGTTTGAGATAGTGGCAAGATGTATCATACGAACAGCCAACCCCATTTTCTAATGCATGTTTTATGAGCAGACAACACTTTCACTGATTTATTGCAATTTATAATGATTTCGGGATTCATTTTGAGAGCGGTGGTTTGTTCCCCTGTTTATGATAATGTTCTACTTTACATACACTCTTTTCATTTCTATTTAAATATGTAAACAAACTGTAGATATTTGACGTAGTGTAGAATTCCACCCAACTTTTCCATCGATCGATCTGTGCTGGTGCTGAAAGAACGGAACGATTTATGATTGCCATTGTCAGCACAGAACGGCAAGAGCAGGCCTGCATACCATAGCCATAATACCCGAGGATTCCCAAATGGACCGCTTAGCACTAATACTCGCACACTCGCACACTCGCCAGATCCGTGTTACGCACACACACGCTGCTTAGCGTACAGTCGAAGAATCTGAGCCTGCGAGTCAAAGGCTTTGCAACCGGTTCGTGCCAGAAACAAGGCGCAAACAGAACACCGTTGACATGGAATGCAAAGCCAGCGTGTATTGTCACCAAGAGCCCCAAGATCGGGGTCGGTCTGTAAGCAGATTAAGGGATAGCGTGCAGGCGCGTGCAGACGACGTGTTGCTGGCATGTCTTCACGTGCCAGCGGGCTCGAGTGGCTCGGTGCTCCATTGAAGCGCCTACACAAAAGAGCTATCCGATGCAATCGGGATGTACGACCCGGGTACGGGGACGACCTTCTTTACTGGCTGCTTCCGCTTGCTAATGACAAATTGTCACCGGTTTCGGGTGCGGGAAAAAAAAGCGCGGGAGCAACTCCCACAATCATTCGAGCGCATTAATTCGGGAAGACTTTCTACTGCATTGTGTGGTTTGCGAGAAGTCGCTCAAGCGTTCTGTTTATTTCGCCATTTTTTTAAGATCAAATGTTTACTGATATGCTTGGGAGGCCTGTATGCTTCTTGGCCGTAGGCTGTCTTCAGTTTTCCGAAAAATATGTTCGTATTTCAGAGTTCAAAACGCTTCGGAAGTGTAAAAAATGTTAGAAAATATTAAATCTAATTTTTCGATCAATATTTTAGCCTATTTCTGCTTTAAAATAGAAAGAACAGGTATTGGGAGCTTCGTGGAAAAAAATATTTAAGCGCAAAAACTTTTTTCAAACATCCTGACCTGTAAACCATTCATTTACTGCGAGTTTTAACTATCGCACAAAGCTGTCCCAGAGAAAATGGTTTTGTTTTGAAGTGTTTTTACGAAACTCTTTTTCCCTTTTCACGTCACCAGCCGTACCACCGGGCGGTGGTGGATTTAGCTTGCAATATTCTGGTACTGAGCAGCACTTAACAACTAAGTAAATAACAGAACGATTCGCTACGACCGTATCCACGAATCGCTACTAACGGAACAAGCGCAACAATGTTTGACGTACTTTGTGCCCCGTGCACCGACGAGCATTTCCTTCTTTATGGTGCTTTATTTTTTGCAGATAAAATTAAACATCCTTCCCCGGTGATGCGCACAGTTTTATCAGAAATGGAAAATAAATCTCTCGTTACCGACAAAGCCAACTTCACTGGCAGTGCAACCCATTCGCCCCGCCATTCCGGGCGCAAAGCACTCATTCGCCAATAAATTCCATCCGAAAGCAAATGAAAGAAAAAGCTCCCCGGCAGCTGAAGTGGGATCAAACCGAAAGGAACAAGCCGAAAAACGAAACGAAAACAAAAACGAAACAGCAACAGAAATCCCCGATTCAGGCAGCTCGTTTGCAGCACCGAAAAAGTGAGCACCGTCTCGGTTGGGCCACATGGTTGAGTGGTTTTATCTGACAGAATGCATTTGCAACAGATTGTCCTACTGTCGGTTCGGCTGGTTCGGCTTGTTCGGCTCGGTGTGCACGCTCGGGATCGGGTGTGCGTGGGAACGGTGAAGGATAATTGGAAAATGTTACTCACCACGACCGTGCTGACAGGGGGGCGGGGGGGAGAATGGGGGAACGGGATGCGGGGTGCAGCAACATGCTGAAGCACAGTTTCTGTCACAGCCTACTCGGAGTTTGCCAGCCAGCCAGCCAGCCAGCCAGCCTGTCATCGGTGGCTGGTGTGTAAATAGTTGAGATATTTGATAAAGACAAGTGCGTACGGTTGGGTGGGCTTTATTTAAATAATGGAAAGCAACGCCAGCTTTCGAGAATGTTCTGCTTGTGCATTTTATCCGCAAGAGGAGCACCCACACACACACACACACACACGCACATACATATCTCCTTACAATGGTTCTGCTCTTGTTGAATTTTTTAAATAATTTATTTAAATTAAAGATATTTCCCAAGTAAAAACTTAAACGATTTTTGTTTTGTTATGATAAATGCGCTTTATAACGTTTGGGGCATTTAAAAGTTCAAAAGGTCAAACTGTTCTACGTTATTAAAATAGGCTTTAGCTCGAAACAAGGCTCACCACCGTTCGGTTTAACAAGGCCGACTACAACATGCACAGAGCACCATAATGAGAAGGACTCTTTGCCCGTCGTGGGTTTTGTTTAATACGATTATTTGTGTCCACCCTCACACGCCTTCGCTTGGTGCGTCAACAATATATCCAATTTGCAAATATCAGGTCACGGCATTTTTGCGTTTTTTGCTATAAAAATCACGACCCAATCAAGGGCCCACAGTCTGGGTAGAAATACGTTCAAACTTATTGTTCACCTTCTCTAATCCTTTATCCTCTTTTTTTTGTTGAGCAAATCCACCCTTCAACGCATCGTTATTAGCCGAACCCTGCAACACTCCAATCGCTCTTTAATGAAGGGGGAAAAAAGTTATTTAACGAAAAAGATCTGCTATAAGAACTGCTACCAGCGATTGGTATTCTTTTTTTGCGTGTAGCAAACTTACCCACAAAAGACATCTTGATCCACAGTGGGAAAAGAGAAAAACCCTCTGGCCATTTAGCAATGCGCAATGCTGTTTGCCGGCTCATCAATCATATGAGATGATACTGGAACCATTTCGTGCATCGGTTTGTTTTCGATACGAATGAACACCCCGAGAAAAGAGCCAAACAAAACCTCCCCTACGTCACTGTACGGTGCTCAGCGCAAACTTTGGCCACAGCACCGGAGAAACTTTATGAATTCTACCAATCGATTTTGCGTTGAAATTAAGCCGTACAAAACTTGCACGTTGTTCAGTCAGCTTCGTTCGCGTACGGTTGAACGGTTGCGCGTGAGCTGACGAGAGTTGCCGCGGGGCCAAGCTCTGCAAAACCACAGCTTCTACCGTCTTCTGTATCCGCTTGCATCGCCCTATTTCTGTTAATTGGTATCGGGTTGAGTCCCCCGAAGCCACCAATTGATTGTATCGATGTGCAATAGGTCTGTTGCGTCGGGTCGGTGAAGCGTACCAGACAAATAGTGCTTCGAATGTCGACGGGTAACACACCGACAGCGCCTGAAGTTATGCTATGCTTTTTGGCTGATTGGTGCGCCAAGACGTTGGAAGCAAATTTTACGTGTTTTGTCTCATTTTAAGCTTTTAATCGGAGCGGAACAACTGCTTTAGGAGCAGCAACAGCATCCCAAACAAATAGCTCAAATATCTTTTGCTCGCTTCTGGGAAGGAATGTATAGCTATTAGAGTTATATCAAATGGCCGGATTCCTATCGTTTGCTGTTTACTTCGGTGAATTCGCGTTTTATGCTGTGATGTTAATAATTTATTCTAAGAATGGGTTCGGAACCGTTTATTAGCGGGTGGAAAAGGAGAGAAGAATTCAAAACATTCATTTGGCATTAATTTTCATATTAATGGGTGCGCTGCAAGATTTTGAATCCTTTAACTATTTGTAACAGTTAAAGGAATGTGAAAGCAAAGATTAAAGTAACTGGTGGTTAAATTAACACATTAAAACAAACGAACCCGCACGAACATGGCGCAATCTGTACAAGAGGCACGTCCAGCTCCAAGCTCATCCTTACACAAAGATACGAATACCTCTGTGTGTGTGTTTGTATGGTTCCAATGTTTGTAAGTTTATTATCGTAATTATGAAGTCGTCTGTTACGTTTGCCTACCAACACACACACACATACACCCACTCTGGTGAGTTAATTGCATCGAAGGCAGGCAAGAATGCCCCGTATGAAAAAAAAAACCGAAAACAGCGAGAAGGCACTGGACCAAATGAGACTCGGAAGCCGAAGACCGCTACCAGGCAGCTGGCTGTCGTGAATGTGTGCTATTAATTATGTTCTGTCCATTTGTTGCTGTCAGCTCGCCGAACAAGCACACATGCACACAGCAGGCGGACCAGCGCCTCCACAACCGGTTGTGACATCGACACGAAATGATGTCCATTCGTCGTGGCTGCGCGTCGTCCGCGGCTGTGTGTGTGTGTGTGAATGTGGTCCGGCTTCCGACAAATGGCCGCGGGGTCATTTGTTGGTTGGAACCGGTTTTATCATATGCACGCAAAACATACGTAAAGCCCACGTACAGCGAGCGAGAGAGAGAAAGAAAACAAGATAAACAGGACATTAACTGAACCGTTTCCTTCACATTCGGAACGGGTAAGTGAATGTTTTGTCCTCTTCGTGAATGACAATTTGTGCATGTAATAAAAGTATAAACAGTAAGAAAGAACAAAACAACAAGGGTCATTTGGTGGTTCCGACGGGAAATTAATCATCACGGCGCATGAATATTTAACACCAATGCTAATTTATCATAAACGAGCAACAACAAACATTGCGGTGCGAAAGTAAATATTGTGCCCGAATGATAAGAAAACACTCGTTGCAAAGTGTCGGCTGTCCGGGAGCAGCTTTTAAGTGCATTTTAAGTGCGAAAGAATGCACTTATGTGGGACGCTTAAAAAAAAAGCACTTCAATCCTGCAGTTTAAACGCATCACGTACAAATGACATTTAAAATGGTCGTTAGCTTGCTTTGATGGAGCGTTTTCAATAAATTAAACTTGCACTCCTGCACAAGCTGATCATCTCGGAGGTAAAATAGCAGGCGAATCGATTTAAAGCCCATTTTACCACGTCTTAAACTCGGTAGTTAACCGACGCCAATGTTTTATTGCTAATGGTGCACGAAGCGTTCCCACTTTTCGCTTTGTGGTACAGTTTATTTTGCATATCGTTCGCCCTCGTTCGGACCCATGCACGAATGATGATTGCTCTCATCCGCCCATGCCTTAGCGGATGAGCGTCACACAGACACGTCTGTGTGGTGTGGTAAGGAAGCGTAATGACGCCCGCCCGCCCTGGAGACAACGAGACGGTGCGTCCTGGAGCGTCTTGTCGTAATCTTATTATCGCGCTAGTTTGCACACTCACTAACAACTTCAGGCTGATATCAGCTTTAATTAGAGCATAAGTACGTAATAACTGTCGGGCAGGTACGCCATGCCGTGCGGCAAAGAAAATGTCTCAGTCGGCAACCCCGGGCGCACATCCTTTTTCGCGACCGCGGAATGAGCTTTTGCATACATTAAAATTAATAACATTTGCTTCACGTTAGCGCGACAGGCGGACGTTTGCTGTGGCCTGGTTTTGTTGGTCCGGTTTAGCACCATACACTGGGGATGGGAAAGCTCAACAAACACAACCCCGGAGTCTGTGCGCGAAAAACAACATCCCGGAATGGAAGGATGCAGCAGTATCAGCAGCAGCAGCAGCAGTAGTAAGCGGTTGAAGGAAAAATGTAAATAGTATAAATCATCATTACCGTGCTGCTATGCGACGCGACCTGATGCTGTTGCTGTCTGGAAGGTTTCCTCTTGATTTTCTCGTAATTTCGTAACTGCGCGTTCCACACACACACACATCGTGCTAGACGTTGCACATGACGGCAAATGAATAGCGATGCAGAACCATGCACTGCTGACAGAAAGGAAACGGTTAAAGTGATTCATTCAGTATGTCTACATTAACATGTTATCTTGTCTGGGAAAGGTGGCTTACATTTTGCTTAACAGAACGATTTTTCCGACTTCCGGATACGGTTAGTTAAACGAAAGGAAGAAAAAAAAAGCCAATTATGTTTCCGGTGTCAGCTGAATACAGAAACAGTTTATGTCCTTTAGATTATGAAGTTCGTGTAGCGTGTTATGGCCATCCTAGAAGAAATAGTAATTAAAAATTCTTATTGTTGTTTCTAATCATCATTAACTTAGACTTCACTTTTAATAGCTTTTGTTCATAAGAAGATGAGCATTCATATCTCTTCTCTGTCCAGCACTAGAAAAGGTTATCCTAGACTCAAAGAAGTTAAATTCGAGCAACATTTTCTGTACTTTGTTGTGATATTTAGGATTAGAGATTAACAAAAAAAACTTTTCGGATATGATTGTTGTAGTTGAAATAGGCGCAAAGGGTTCAAAAATCCGTCCATATTACAGCCTGAGTAAACAACTACACTCAAAGCAGTTGTGTGACAAGATACGAAATTCAAGATTACACTAAATTATTTCTCAGAAATTGCAGTAATGACGAGCTTTAGAATTGTAGAATGAGCACAATATTGTTCAGTGGCTGGATTAGTTCGTGATGCCCATTTATTATTTAGTATTTCACATGGAAAGATGAGGCGTGTTGAGTTCAAGCTAGAAGGACCTCTTGGGCGAGCCCCTTGTAAGAGTTCCTTTAACCCTAGGCCTTTTAGCAGAATCCTTTTTGTTGAACTTTTAGCTGAGGTCTCTTGGAAGGAAGAGATCCCTGTTGACCGCCAACTGTTACTCACGCCAATGATCTTACAAGAGTGGTGTCTGGAGATTCCTGGTATGCTGTTCACAAGCACAAGAGAAGATTTTTGTTTCGACGAAATAATAATAATGTTTCTTCTACTTTTCTTACTTACATTGGTTAGTCCGGGCGAGTTGTTGAGTTGTACGTTATAGACTTTACTTTTTAAACTTCATATGATGTATACATCATTTTATTGACTTAGTAGGTAGGTTTTATTATGTAAAAAAGCTCCACGATATTGGCTAAACACAGGTAATTAATAGTCGGAAAAGACCTGTTCCATATTCCAGTCTCCAGGAAAGATGTGCAATAAATTAAATTAAATTTTTGTGTGAATAATTAAAAAAAAATTGATCAATCGCCACATAACTTCTAATTCTATCGCCAATTAAAAAGACACACCATGAATTCATGGACCTCCAGAATCTAAAACACATCTGTTGCGAACGCGACAATAAAGGAAATTTAAATACAAGAATTCTTAAATCAATAATCCAAGGTACGCCGTTTTGATAAACATACAAAATATACGGAAAACGCTGGGCAGGCAAAATAGCATAATTACGGTTCAAAATCTATAAACATGCAGCTGAGCAAATAACGATAGTTAGGACCACCACCACGCTAGCCTAAATAAACGATCATCGGGATCGTCCGATCTGAGAACAGGCCAATATGCTGATTTAGGTTCTCCCACAGCGCGTAAGTTAGTGCAATAAAATAGCATCCTTCGTGCGAGAAGGATGACAGCGATAAGCGTAAACAACTTACGCCTGCGCTCCGCGTACATAAGATTGGGTGCAATAAAACTGCGTCTCAAACCCTTAACAGGAAATCCTAGATAAACACAGAATCATGCGCGTTTAAAAAAAGGAATCATAGCAAAACTATACGATCATGCGTATGTTAATTTAGGACAAGAAGCAATAAATGCTCAACGGTTTTTACCTAGGCGCGCACATGTACACGATAGGATCGTTAGGACGCGCAGGATAAAAAGAAGCGCAAATCCCGCCCACGAACAGGACATTTAAAACAGGATGCTTAAAAAATAGCCCACGCGTTCACCAATACATTTACATAACGTGTACGGACACGTTCTACACATTTATACATTTCTAGTATATAAGAAACAAAATTGTTACGAATAAAACACTTGCTTTTTAAACCTCAACCAAGAAGGTATTCTTCAAGTCTTCGGGAGATTCCGTTCAGGTTTTGGAATTCATAGTGGAAAAGGTTCACATTTAGAAACTTGCTCTGGTATATCCAGAGAAAAGGCTACTTGTCAAACAGTCCGCTCTGATATTTCATCATCCCGAATAAGCGTCTCAAACGAGCTAGCGTCCACCGGTAGGAACTGATCCTGGTCAATCCAGGAAAAAGCCTAACGTCCGACCCAAGCAAGTTTATTACGCTAAAGGATCTTGCGCGAGAGGTCCGGATCGGCCAAACCTTCGCTTGGACGGTCCACCAACGGCGGATACTGTATCCGGTTTGTTCCCGTCAGCAACAAATGGTGGCTCCAGAGAGGAAGCTATACATTCGCGCGCGTTATAGCTTCATTCGAACGATCATCACGTTCAAGGTGTGCTGTCGCCCAAAGAACAGCAATATAGTTCTGTGCAAGTGACTATTAAGTGAATAGTGAAACGGTTACGAAAACCGATGATGTACATTCACGTCATTTGTGAAAGTG
>KZ061912.1:159958-178368 GCA_002091835.1 Anopheles maculatus | reverse complement strand
AAGAAACGGAAAGTGTAAATAATCATCATGAGCAACAAACAACATCAACACATTACCAGGTACTACCCGTAACCCTAATAAATGGGGATAAGAAGGTTGCTACGTATGCTTTCTTAGATCCAGGCTCATCCCTATCGCTTGTAGAGGCCAAGGTCGCTAAGGAACTTGAGCTTTCAGGTAAAGAAATACCACTACAGCTAGTGTGGACACAAGGTAAAAAATCTGATCATATAAAAAGTCAGAGCGTTAATATTAGAATCAAAGGGGCAACAAAAAAGGGTTATGTTTTAAAAGATGTGAGAACAATCACAAATCTCAAGTTGCCAATTCAATCATTGGATTATAATGAATTAGGCAATAAATACACATACCTGCAAAATTTACCCATTCAAAATTATAAAAACGCTCAACCGACAATTATAATCGGTATTAAACACAACCACCTTTTAATGGGAATGCAACATAGGTACGGAAAACCAGGCGAACCAATCGCGATGAAAACAAGATTGGGATGGTTGATTTATGGGAAATCAAACAATGATCACGTAATGAATTATGCCATGATGATAAAAGAAGATGAAGAAGATCTTCGTCAAATGATGACCGATTATTTTTCCGTTGAAGATTTCGGTGTCAAACCAGTGGATCAACTTCCTGAATCTAATGATGATGCACGAGCCAAAGCAATCTTAAAAGATACGCTAAAATTTAAAAATGGAAGGTATGAGGTTGGATTGTTATGGAAAAATGACAATCATAAATTTCCCGTAAGTCTGGATAACGCAATGTCAAGACTCAACAGTTTAGAGAAAAAACTAAACGGAGATCCAGCATTAAAAAAATGGGCTTTGGAAACCTTCCAAAGTTACGTAGAAAAAGGGTATGCTAGAAAATTAGAACCATGGGAAATTATAAAAGACGTACCTCAATTATTTTACCTACCGCACTTTATTGTAATCAATAAAAATAAAACTCCACCAAAACCTAGACTGGTTTTCGATGCAGCAGCAAAAGTAAGAGGTCAGTCTCTTAATTCCGCCTTATTATCGGGTCAAGATAGTACCACTTCACTGTTTGGAATTTTGATCAGATTCCGTGAAGGAAAATATGCGATTTGTGGAGACATAAAGGAAATGTTCCATCAAGTAAGAATTCGCAAAGAAGATCAGAACGCTCAACGCTTTATTTGGCGTAACTGCGAGAGCTATCGCTATCCAGATATGTATGTCATGCAAGTAATGACATTTGGGTCAACATGTTCCCCTTCATGTGCTCAAGCTGCGAAAAATAGCAATGCGGAACGTTTGAAGGATAAATATCCTCTGGCTTTGAATCCGATAATAAACCAGCATTACGTTGACGATTATAATGACAGTTTTAATTCGATCAACGATGCAAAAGAAACGGTGGATCAAGTAATAAAGGCGCATCAGGAGGGAGGATTCTTTATTACGAAATTTTGCTCCAACAGTCAAGAATTACTTGATACAATACCCAAAGACAGGGTTGATGAGGATAAAATTAAACCAATAGAAAATAAAAACGAATCTTCAAAGATCCTCGGCATTTATTGGAACACCTCCAACGACTGTATTGGTTTCAAAACCAACATTGAAAAGCTTCCATTGGAAATCATAAACAATATAAGATTCCCAACAAAAAGAGAAGTATTATCATTCATAATGAGTATTTTTGATCCGTTAGGTTTAATATCTCATGTTACAATACACGGAAAAATCCTAATGCAGGAATTACATAAAGAAACTAGCGAGTGGGATGTATCAATATCGGAAAAACTATCTAAAATATGGAATGAATGGTTAAAATACCTGAAACTTGTTAATAACATTCATATTCCTAGATGGATATTGAAAACTACAAATTCAAAAATCGAGTTGCACGTGTTCGTTGATGCGTCCGACAAGGCTTTCGCTACTGTAATATACGCGAAAAGTATGAATGACAACGAATCAAATGTACAGCTTCTCGTTGCAAAGGCACGAGTAGCACCCATAAAAAAACTATCAATTCCTAGATTGGAGCTTCAAGCAGCGCTACTAGGCGTTAGACTCTGGAATACCGTACAACAAGAAACAAGAATGATAATTACCAGAACAATATTTTGGAGCGATTCGAAAACGGTGTTAGCATGGATAGATTCCACACACCGTAAATATAAGCAATTTGTTGCTCATCGTATCGGAGAGATATTAGATACGACAACGGTTGACCAATGGAAATGGGTACCGTCAGAACAAAATCCGGCTGACGAAGCAACCAAACCCATCGTAAAATCCTCAATATGGTTAACAGGGCCTGCATTCATAAAACTACCTGAAGACAAATGGCCTCAACCCACACCCTTTAGAACAGAAGAGGAAATTTCTTTGGTCCATCAAGAAATAAAGGACTATATTCAAGAGGATAAATTTTCCAGCTGGTGGAAATTAATATTCAGAATATCCACTATCATGAAAATTGTGGATTTTGGCCTTAACAAAAAAAGATTTACGAAGGCCTTTACCGTGAATGATCGCATTAGGGCAGAAAATATTTTGTATCGTAAGGCCCAAAGGGACGTGTATCCTGATGAAATAGATGATCTTTTAAAAAATAAATCATTATCAATAATTGGACCCTTATCGAAACTCACGCCAATGCTAGATGAAAACAGAGTGATGCGTTTCAGAAGCAGACTCGAATTTGCTGAAAAATTACCTATGTCAGCAAGAGTACCAATTATATTACCGAAGGATCATCATATCACACGCCTTATTGTACAGTGGTACCACGAAATGTATTATCATCAATCAGACAAAATCGTTTTGGCGGTAATACAGCAAAAATACTATATCATCGGGCTAAACACAGTGTTTAGATACGTCAAGGCTAGATGCCAATATTGTAAAAATGCAAAGGCAAGACCGATAGCACCCATTATGGCTCCGTTACCTACCTGTCGCACGGACGCCTACGTGTATCCATTTACACATACAGGAATAGATTATTTCGGACCATTCGAAGTAACAGTTAAACGATCCGTGGAAAAACGATGGGGAGTAATTTTTACATGCATGACCACAAGAGCGTCACATATAGAACTTGCCGAAAAATTAGACACCGATGCGTTTCTAATGTGTTTCTTAAACTTTCAAGGGAGAAGAGGAGCCGTTACAAACGTTTATAGTGATAACGGTACAAACTTCGTCGGTGCAGAAAAGGAACTCAAGGTATTATTAAATCAAATAAACTCTAAAATGGAATCAGGAGAAGCAATGAAATTAAACATTGTATGGCATTTTAATCCGCCCATAGCACCGCATTTTGGCGGCGCATGGGAAAGACTAATACGCATCATAAAGTCAAATATTAAGGAGATGATTCATTGTAGAAAAAATCGAGCACCGACAATTGAAGTTTTAAGAAGTGCGCTAATACAAGCGGAATTTATTCTTAATTCCAGGCCATTAACGCACATACCATTAAATGACGAAAACGATGAACCTCTGACACCTTTTCATATTCTAATAGGCAGGGCAGGGAATTATTCACTTCCGATCGATTTTCCAACGCATAGTCTAGAACGAAAACATTATAGACTAGCGTTGCATTATGGGAAAACATTTTGGGAAAAGTGGAAAAAACAATATTTACCACTTATTGCTCAACGTTCAAAATGGAATCAATTAACAGAACCATTAAAACTCGATGATATAGTAATTATTACTGACACCAACGACAATAGGTTGGGCAAATGGATAAAAGGACGTGTAATAGAAATACATAAGGGTAAAGATGGTCAAATAAGATCCGCCCAAATAAAAACTTCACAGGGCACTTACCGACGTCCGGTTACGGGACTGGCTATATTGGATGTATACAAAAAAGAAGAATCAAAAATGTCACCAATTGATAACACTAATACGCCAGTAAACGATTTAACCATAGGCAACGTAACGGAATTAAACGCTGACCAAAATAGCAACGCTCAAAAGGAATTCATAAATATTCACCGTGCAGTTGACATAAAGGAAAACAAGATTAAACCGCGAGCAAAACGATCCGGAAAAAGAAAAATAAATCCTTGCACTTGGTATGATAATGTTTTAACAGCTGAAACAAAATTAGTAACAGCAACTAAACGTGCAAACAATACCGTAGAAATGAAACCACGTCAAATATCCAAGTGCACGCCACTACTACCAGCTAAATTCACATTCGGTGGAAGATGGTACACGACAGACCAGCGGCTTCGAGAAACGACGCCGCCGCAAGAACTAACGACAGACATCGTTACGAGTTGGTCGTACACTCCCTTACCAAGCCTAATGGAAAGTGGAGTCTACGACTATGAAAGCCTGCAAAAGATGAAGAACATGGTCTACGAACAACACGACAAGAAAATCGCATCTTCAGTGCTACATAAGGTGATGACTGGTCAACACCCCAATCTTCAAGGGTTTTCCTTCGAACCACTAATTTCGGAAAACATCATCAGGGGCGCCGTCGACAAATACTGGGCCAAATTCGTATCATGGTCCACATGGCTGGGCAATATTACTTCAACGGCATTGGGAATCTACATACTAGCAAGAGCCTTCAAATTCATCGTCGACACAATCATCCACGGTAGAATATTGTATGATATCTACGGCATCGGCTGGCAACTGCTAGCCTCATTTTGGGATTCACTTACGAATTTTCTTTCTCATCGCAACCATATGAGGAAGTCCCAAGATACAAACGCCACAGAAGAAACAGCCACGATAGACATCAGAAAGATCAGCGAAGTCGAAAAGCAACAACAAACACGCATTCCGAATCAGAGAACTAAAACGATGTATCCCGAACTGCACAACAATACGGTGAAACTTCAAGAGCTGGCGGAGCAGCATCGCGTTCTACTTCAAACCGACACGGCGAATATCGGTACTGGTTCATCAACTTATCAAACTGAAGAAGCTATTTGGTCCAAAGGAGACAATTCTTAGTAAACGATATAGGTGTCTGAGAATAGCAAAAGCTCCTACAGAGGATGTGATGGTGTTGCGAACGCGACAATAAAGGAAATTTAAATACAAGAATTCTTAAATCAATAATCCAAGGTACGCCGTTTTGATAAACATACAAAAATATACGGAAAACGCTGGGCAGGCAAAATAGCATAATTACGGTTCAAAATCTATAAACATGCAGCTGAGCAAATAACGATAGTTAGGACCACCACCACGCTAGCCTAAATAAACGATCATCGGGATCGTCCGATCTGAGAACAGGCCAATATGCTGATTTAGGTTCTCCCACAGCGCGTAAGTTAGTGCAATAAAATAGCATCCTTCGTGCGAGAAGGATGACAGCGATAAGCGTAAACAACTTACGCCTGCGCGCCGCGTACATAAGATTGGGTGCAATAAAACTGCGTCTCAAACCCTTAACAGGAAATCCTAGATAAACACAGAATCATGCGCGTTTAAAAAAAGGAATCATAGCAAAAACCAGACGATCATGCGTATGTTAATTTAGGACAAGAAGCAATAAATGCTCAACGGTTTTTACCTAGGCGCGCACATGTACACGATAGGATCGTTAGGACGCGCAGGATAAAAAGAAGCGCAAATCCCGCCCACGAACAGGACATTTAAAACAGGATGCTTAAAAAATAGCCCACGCGTTCACCAATACATTTACATAACGTGTACGGACACGTTCTACACATTTATACATTTCTAGTATATAAGAAACAAAATTGTTACGAATAAAACACTTGCTTTTTAAACCTCAACCAAGAAGGTATTCTTCAAGTCTTCGGGAGATTCCGTTCAGGTTTTGGAATTCATAGTGGAAAAGGTTCACATTTAGAAACTTGCTCTGGTATATCCAGAGAAAAGGCTACTTGTCAAACAGTCCGCTCTGATATTTCATCATCCCGAATAAGCGTCTCAAACGAGCTAGCGTCCACCGGTAGGAACTGATCCTGGTCAATCCAGGAAAAAGCCTAACGTCCGACCCAAGCAAGTTTATTACGCTAAAGGATCTTGCGCGAGAGGTCCGGATCGGCCAAACCTTCGCTTGGACGGTCCACCAACGGCGGATATTGTATCCGGTTTGTTCCCGTCAGCAACAACATCCTAATGCTATTAATTGATTTCTCCAGTATGGAGTCTCATTTTGAAGTTCTTACAAGCACCGCCAAACAAAATGCTATGCAGAGCCTGACAAAGCCAATCTTCGAAAAACCGGCCACCGTAAATTCGAAAATTCGATGTACACTTCATTTGCGATGCATTGAACCGTTGCGCCGACGTTGGCACGTGTGGGCGAATGAATACAAATTAATTAAAATGTCACTCATGCAAAGAATTCTCTCCGGCGCTGGATGTGCCTTTCGCGCGAATCGGCAACGTGTAGTTCCTAGAATGTAGAATGCCCCACTATACTACCCTCCTCCGCTTCCCAACTTCCCCTTACCTTGTTTCGCTTAACTACAGTCAAAGTCAGCAAATCAACGCTTCGTCAACGACAGCGAACGGAGGCGATGCCCGGCCGTGGTCCATCCGTGTTGTCTCTCGGGCAGGCGGATATTTAAGTTATTGACAGTGCATGATTCGCGCGAAGCTGACCATTTGGCTTGGTTGCCTATGCCGGCCTGTGCGGCAAACCAACCGTTTCGACCGGGTACGTGAGGTATAGCTTCTCGTGGTCACACACACACGGCCAACCAGATGCATCGGTTGTGTGCTGCATAGACACAACTGATATGCATAAGGGATTGGGAACCGGACGGCACAAGTGAGCAAGCTGGTCAAATAAACGCAAGCACGTACACATCTCGCATTGGTCCACCCGTGTCCCGGAGGTTGCGGTTTTATCAATCCTCGATGACCTTCTGTGCTGACAGCTGTTGGCAGCTTTCTAGTCAGTGAGCTGTTAAAGAGCAGAGTCCCTCGCGACTAACTAACCAGCGGTGTGGTTTCTGGTTGAAGGATCACGATACAGTGGTGACTTTAGCGACAGACTCCCGTACCCCGGATGTGCTTTGGGGGAGGGGGGATTTATACTAAAGACGCGTAAGCGAACGGCGGACGACGCGGACAGTATGGGTCCACCATATGGGAAGGATTATATTTCACAACAGCGCTACGAACACGAACGTTCGGAACCATTTCGACACGCTTGGTCGCTCGTTTATCGGGGGGCCTACACAATCGAGGGTTAAGAGCGAGAAAAAGCGTCCGAAAAAAGAAGCAAAACCGTATGCGATATTCGAGCCCGTAGGACCGGAAGGCTCTACGATGATATCAGGACACACACGCTCATATTTCGGATGAGAGTTACAAAAATAGGACCAAGCAAAAAAAGCAAGTTGCCCACTTTTCAGATGCCACTTTCGGGGCGTACCAGCCAACCACAGCCGTAGGCACAGATTGTTATCGTACAAAATGTTTTGTTTGGCCTGTTTGTTTGTTTGTTTGTGTCTTACCGCAGACGCTACCGTGCCTAACCTTTGGCGCCCTGTGACTCTCAGAGGATGGGCATGTTTTTGGCGATGGTGAATTCTGCGTACCGGAAAATCGCGGCAACAAATGAAGGGAAATAAATTTATGGTTTCAATACCGGGAACGCACAAGCTGTCCCGGTGCCATGTTCCGTTTCGTTTGTTGTTGTGCCGATGCAAACTTTCGATTTATGTGTGCTATCTGTTAACATGTGCTTTTATTTATTATTTTAATCTCGCCACCAATCTGTAAAGAAATTTAAGCAGAAAGAAATCGCAAAAAAGGACATAAAAATTTTTAACAAAGGAAACCCCCAAAGCTTACCGAACTTCTTGGACGAAAACGTCAACTTACAAGAGGGCGACCTTCTGTTCCTTTTCATGATTTACCTACTATCGACACGGTTTTGCCGGGTTCAGAATTATCGCTTCATTAGTCCCACGGGGGCCCCCGGACGAAATCCACTTGCAAACCGCATATATAAGAGACCTCATCTTCTGTGCGGGAAGACGGTGAGCCTTACCATCCCGCAAGGATGGGCCTTCGTATCGCGATCATTATCACCATTGTAATGAGCTGTAAGCCGAACAATGGGAACTCGTTTAGAAGTGCTTTAGTCCCGCCGGGTACCACGAAAACACACTGATTATCCTTGTGGGGGTAAGTTGTCCCCGGGGACCGTCGTCCTTGTCGTCGTCGTTGTCGTCAGGTCCTGGAAAAAAACACACCTCGCTATTAAGATCTCATTTTCACGCTCCGTTGCGGAATTGACTCGTTCCGGAAAATGGGGAAGATAAATCTCGTTTGCTTTACAAAAGCCACACACACACACACACACACTGGACTCCTGTTTCTCACGGAAACGGTAGGCTCTTTGCGTACGATCCACGGCGAACAAGCGAATTCAAATTTAAAATTCATTAGGTTATCATTCATTTCGTGACAGTATGCGAGAAAAAAGCAACCGTCCCCTAGTGAGGAGATGTGGAACTAAATGTTGATAAAAAAATGGCTATTCCGGCTAGAAACTTTCATTTCGCCATTAGCCTTAGTAGATAGTGCCATCTGACAGCACCAAACTGGGTGGCGCCATCTATTTCTCAGAATGTGACATTTAATTTCAAAATGTTCACCCGTGCCGGAACAGGAAAAACAAAAGGATTTCACGATAAAATGTACTTACCCACACACCCCTAAAAGCAGCATGTTCAAGTACAGCAAACGATCTTCAAAAACCAGAAACGCTAAGCTTTACTAGCTTTTTTACACTGTATCCCGCCGCTTGGAACGAAAGCACTTGACAAGGAGACGACAACACTGCTAACAAAAAGGCTCCGCAGAGCAAGCAGTACATCATAATTGACCTGCCTACTGCGATCGCCCCGATTGTATAACCTCACAAACATACGGCGATGCTTGCGAAAGAACGAGAGAATGAGAGAAAAACGGGAATTAATTTTATTTATTGCTGCGCCTTTTCGGTTGGGCGGTCCTCGCCAGTCCCGTGATGCTGTCGATATATATATAGAGTCGTTGACGTTGAAAGCTGGCGTGGCAAACAATAAAAATCCCGTTTTGAGTAAGCTGTAAAAGTGAACTGTAACCTCCGCTAATAAGCTGCTTTTCATGCTTCCGCCGCACAAACGATGCATAAACTCTGCGCCATACACATTTGGGACCTATGAACTCTAAACTCTAAAAGAACCTAACCATTTCATTAATAATTCCTGAGACCGAGCAGTAGCAGTAACAGTGCCGGCAGCAGGAACCATTTTCCCATTGACGGGAAGATTTGCTCTAGCTCGTGTCTAGCAGCCGTAGCAGCTGCATCGTTCCGCGCCCAGCGCTATATCGATTTCACCGAACACTGGAGAATGAGGGGCGTCAGTGAGCCGCAAGGGAAATTTTCAACTCGACCCGATGGTTTAGCTTGGTTTCATGTTCACCGCGCTAAATAGCGCTGGGACCTGTGCTTTCCGACCACTTTGCGAATACCATGTGAGACGTTCCAACAACGGAAAAAGATGAAAAACGAAAACAGCTGAGCACATGGTTCGAAATGGTTATGTTCTAGTAAATTTAACATGTTTTGCATTGCTTATTAGTATGTTTCGCAAGCCCGACCTGAGCTTGTTTTTGCGTGGGCAAATGCATTTTCTTTCACCGCGTCCCGGCAGTAGCGATGGTAATGGCACCGTAGGGTTAATTAAATGTAAAACAAAATTATTTCTAAACAATGCATAACAACCCACACACCTCCCTCCCCTCCCAAATTTCCATGGACATCGCTTTCCTATTTGCAGACCGAGTGCCAACTGCTCAGGAAATCGGAAGCTTATTAAGCGTCACCACGGCAACACAATGGTGCAAGAGCTGACGCACAACACCGGGGAAGCCGAAACGTCAAAATGGTTTGCCGGTCGCATTAAAATGACACAACGACCGAAAATGCAAACGGAATGTTAATGGGTCGTTGCTAGCGATTCGCGCACTAGCTGAGTGGCACCAGCGAAATAATGATTTTTCTCCGAACGCGGTGGAAAAATTGGACGTACCGTTCGCGCAAAGAACAACAAACCTCGGGCATTTGGGGCAGACAAAACGCCGTACGCCATTTGGCAAATAACAAATTCTCCTATTCAACAATTCGTTCGCCGGCCGTGATTTACATAAGCACTACGATCGGGGGGGAGGGGGTGAGGGGGAGCTTTTTCCTAACCAGCAAAGCCCTGTTCCCTTCTTGCTAATGGGCTGTGGAAAGCCACCCATTTTTGTGCGATTCAATTTTCGACCGCCAGTCGCTAGGTCCCTGCTGTCAATGCGACGAAAATGACCTGTCGTTTTCCACACATTTTCACTTGACAGACATTACAGTTACCTTGGTGGAGAGGAAAGGGTGGAGAGGGGGAGGGTTGGTTGCCAACAAGGACACTCCGAAGCGGGACAGTGGCTCAATCATCTTGCCCGTCATTGACAGCGCGAGTGTCAAGAGAAAACCGTTTGCCGAATGATGATTTTTCCCACACTTCGTCGGATGGTCCCCGGATGAACATCCGGATGTTCCCGTCTTTGACATTTTCCCCCTCATTCAACGACACAAGAGGGTGTCGGTGAGTTGTGGAGGGTTTTCTTTTTTCTTTTATCCTCTCTCTCTCTCGATTCTTCGTTCTGCATCCAAACCGTCGAATGAAATTTCCCAGTGGTATTGCGGCACTTTCCACTTGCCGGAAATCTCATTTCTCGGTATGCAAATTTGCGCTCAACTCGCTCGCTATGCTTTTTCCACACACACAGTTCGCTTTCGAGTGCGTTCAAGTGTAAAGAAATCTGTCTTATTTCGCTCACACTCGGGAGTGTTTTTTTTCGTCTCCATTCGCGTCCTTTCTTATGTCTGTCACGGTCAGGGCCAACGGCAATCGGTGGAAAATGGAACCACACCCTCCAGCATTACTCTTGTGTGTCGGGTCGGGCCGTGAATGGCACAGCAACCCCAGGCCCCCAGGCCGTACAGAGTAGTCGGGCAGGGAAACAAACAAACAAAACCCAGAAGTGGAAACAGCTCGAAGATGCTCGATGCTAATTGGAGCAGAAATGGATTTTAACTCTATTTGCAGCCTCTTTTTCACCGGGCGGCACCGGGAAAACCGTACACAAGTGGTGCGAAAATAAAAAGCTGCTAATCATTCGCCCACCGAAGCACTAATGCTACTAACTCTTCGCTAAACCAAACCATCGAAAGCTTCTTTGCGAAGGAATAAAATGGCCGTCACCCATTTGGCCAACTTAGCACAAACAGCGGCAGGCAGCGAACAATATGGTGAAATATTTATAATTCATCTTCCCACAGGATACTACAACCCGGGCCCAACGTGACAGAGACATATTTTTCCAACTGTCAATCTTTACCGGCAGCCATGTCCTTCAGCAAACTGACAGCTTTGGACAGTGGGCGCGAGATATCGCACACTAACGAGCGGCTTAGCGGGAATCAAAATCCTCAGCACCGCTAATCGTTCCGTTCTGGCCAGTTTTTTTTTTCCTTTCCTGGCCAACAATTATTTATGAGGATTATCAATGATCAACGGTTGTGCAAATATTCCACCCAATGCATTAATTAATAATTAACCCAAATGATTGATCTAATTGAGAGCTCCGAAAGCCAATTCCCCGGCAAGGGCAGAGCACATGCCGGAGGGCGTAAAATGACGCGATAATTGATATTGAATGGCAGCCATCATTTATGGTAATTGTAATGCTCTCGTAATTCACCTCATTAAAATGGATAATCGTTTCATAATTTCGAAATTGTTCCGCATGCATAAAGCATGCAGCTTTTGCTTTTGTCACAATTGTACTAAAACAAATCCTGTGTAATGCAAAAGAAGAACTATCAGATAACCGAATGCCCGACTGATGTTCTCCAACTCGCGTCAACTCGTCTAAGTGGGCGTATGAACTGATGAAATATTTACATTGCCACTGCCAAAACCGATAGCGACATCAATTTCCTGCCATATTTACTCTCAATTCCCTGCAAACAGTAACTCCAACTCCCCACGCAAGACATGTTGCTTCGTTTCGGTTCCCTTTATTTTTGTTTGTTCTTTGTTTTCTCGAGACAAACCTCGATTCAGTGAACGTGTCAGATGGATGGTATCGAACAAGAAATGCCTTCGATCATCCGATGGGAAGCGGTCTAAGCATCCGAGACGGTAAAAGTACACGTTTCCGGTGTGCGTGTGTGTGCTTTGTTAGCCGTGTTTAATCAGCTTTATCGCCGTCGATGAGGCTCACCCGGCTGTTACCGGCAGCCACAGCTCGATATGTGTTTAGTGTCCATCCATTAAACAAGTGAAATCAATTTCGGATTTTCAGACGAATTCTCTTCCAATTCTTCCCACTTTTATGGATGAGTTTAACAGTGACATTAAAACGTATTTCCTGAGTGACGAAAAAAGAAGTGTCTTGAGTGGAATAGAGAAGAACGATGTGTTGCTTTGGCCGGTATTTGTCATCTTATTTTTATGACCGTTCACGCCTGGCAAAGTGTGTAAACGCTTGGCTTAGATCGTAATGAAACGTACATTCTTGTCAAATTCCATTCACGCGGAGT
Source organism: Anopheles maculatus (assembly GCA_002091835.1). Lineage (NCBI taxonomy): Eukaryota > Metazoa > Arthropoda > Insecta > Diptera > Culicidae > Anopheles > Anopheles maculatus. The sequence continues at coordinate 165,759 of KZ061912.1, read as the reverse complement.
AGCATTGTTGGCTTTCACACGAAGGCGGTCGCTTCGAATAGATAGGGCAAGTAGATTTGAAGTTTGTGCGAAATACTTACTAATTTATATTTTCTTGTGAAAATCACCGTCACTTTCTAAGGAAAAAAAAGATACTAAGGTTATCTATAATTATGGCGTTTTATAGCACACAATATACGCCACTAACACAGCCAGTTGTGAACTTAATGTTGGGTAGAATAAAAGGCCTTCAAATACCTTGTTATCCAAAAGGTCTAACCGTCGCCGTCACTGTTCAAGATGCCTTATATTTATTAATACATTTTCGCTGCAGAAAGCCTGTCATCCAAGTAGTACTGGTCTCCAGGGCATCCTTTTTCGCCACGTATTTTGGATTAGCTTCTGTTCGGTGTAACTTTGTTTAGCGTTTTTTTAATTACCAACTTTGAGTTAACAGAGCCCAACATTGGTAGAGAGTTTATTTTGAGAAATCTCTTTATGTATTTAAACTGGAGCCAAACGCTTCTACTTAACAAAAGAATCTTTGTGCTCATCATCCAGTGCGATCAAGAGCAATGTTAAACATGAACTGACCAGACAGAGCCTAAAGGGACCTCATCTATGCTAGCTATAATAACTGCTAATACACTTCGTAGTCAAAAAGTCCTCGTCGTTCTAGTTTTATTTCTCCTCATCAAGGTAGACTTATTCAAGACGCCTTATCCTCTTAGGGAAGATATCACTTAAGGGACTTCGCTTTTTAACCACGTAGTTGAAGGGGCAGTTCATCCACTATACCTTATATACCTCATATATATATTATAAATAGTACTACATCTCTACATCAAGTCACATTTACCAAAAAGTCTCGCAGTCGAAGACAGGTCATCAGCCAAGTTTCATCGTCCAAGGTATAAACACGTCGAAATCGAAGAGTCCTATCCAGGGAGCCTTACAGTAGTCATCCAAGGAACTTTATCTTTGAATTGACATTCTCGTCTAAATAAACTTGATACTAAAGAGACCTCGCTTACCAGGAGGTCTCCTAGTCGACAGGACTTCATCCTTCAAGAGACTTTGTGGTCTTTGAGGAATGAATCGCGACTATCAAGAGTTATCGTCTTCGCTTACCAGGAGGTCTCCTAGTCGACGAGACTTCATTCTTCAAGAGTCTTCGTGGTCTTTGAGGAATGGATCGCGACTATCAAGAGTGATCGTCTTCGCTTACCAGGAGGTCTCCTAGTCGACAGTACTTCTTCCTTCAAGAGACTTTTTGGTCTATGAGGAATGAATCTCGGCTATCAAGAGTTATCGTCTTCGCTTCCCAGGACTTCATCCTTCAAGAGACTTTGTGGTCTTTGAGGAGTGAATCGCGGCTATCAAGAGTTATCGTCGTACACATAGACGTCAATAGGACCTCATCGCAGCAAAAGGCTTTGCCGTGTAAGCAGTCACATTGTGCACGGGCCCCAACATAGTTCAAGCTTCCTGCCGAAAGCCATGCTCCTCGCAGTCCTCCTCGAACCGAGTTCCGTTTCTGAACGCAAACTCCTCAAACACAACGCCCAGTTTGATCAGAGTCCTTCCGTTGCTTGCTTACAAAAAAAACGAAAGAAAGAAAAACACCACTAACGAAAGTACCGATAAGTTGCCCGTAAATAAATCTCGCAAAACACCCACACACGCATTGATTTTGTTTTTCTCCATTCCGCACTGTACATTGATACTGGGCGCCGCGGCCAGACACGTTTTTGGTTGATTGCAATATTTTATTGTACACATCCGTTTGAAGCCCACGGAAAATGAAGCACAAATGTCTGTTATTTTTCCGCGGATGTCGATGGCTCCCACCCACAGTTTATCTTTCACTATTTACACTTCTTTGTGCAAAGATTTGCTAGCTTTTAAAAACGCCAACGTACGCGCACACCGTTTACATTTCATCGTCTGTTTTATTTGATAGCTTAGAACACATTCTGCCGTTCCTTTGTGAAGTTTCAATCTATCGATACTGGCGGCACCTTCTTCGGCAACGGCAACTCTAAAGTCTCTCGCCCTGTCACGTCAACAAATGACAGCGAACGGACCAAATCGTGACGCGTCGTTGCGTCTAGCCAGCAAGGGAAAGTGTGAAGCGTAAGTAAAACCATGTAAAAAATGTCTCTGCTCCACAATTGCTTCTTCCGTGCTGCGTAAAGTGGTATTGAATTTAAGGGAAAATAACGATCATCTCACCCAACGGCCGTGAGCGGAACCGATTGCTCATGAAGCCGTAACCGTCATACACTTACAACCACTATTTTCACTGGTGAGGCGGGTGAGAAAAAGCCATCCAAACGCACGCACACACACACACACACGACCAGCAACACAAAAGAAAAGGAGAACAAAAGGGTAAACATAAGAAATGAAGCGTCACTTTTAGGGGTTTTCTTGAGCAGGAAGAGCGCACGAAAAAAACAACAACATTTGACAAACATAGTAAACACCAACATTGAAAATCATTCCATTCCATGTATCCCCGTGTAGGCGAGTACACAGAGAGAGAGAGGCTGTTTTCGGACGTGATTTTTCCCGTGAAGAAAAACAATTTTCCGATACGCCAGAAGGAAGAAAGCAGGGGCTTCACTTTTACGCACGGTTTTGCGAACGGTTCGCTGTTCGAATGTTCTATTGTAGCTTCTCGGCAATAACCACAACATAACCAATTTACAACCAACTAACGTTCGCGCAACACACGCACAAATAGACAGACAGATCAAGTTGCAAGTCATTTATCATCCTGATTTATTGGTAAACAGTGTGGTGACGTTTTACCGGTGAGCGCCATGTTTGTTTCTCTCGTTTTCTGTCACTATGACATTTTACACTATGACAAGCGCTACAAATCGGGCGAAAACAAAGCCAAAAACAGACCAAACCTTTCGCAAGATGCGTTAGAGTTGATTAAACCTAATTAAAGAAAAGGTTAACAAGCTTGCCCAAAACCATGTGGTCAGTTTCGATCGAAAACGGTACCAATTAAATCAACAATAATTTGGCCACATTTCACCTTTTTCAACATTTTACATACGGTTCTGCAGCTCCTCCGGAGACTCGGTGCAAAGGTTTGAGGTTAGAAAACCCTATTGGAAGCGTCGTTGACAAATTTATGCCAGCCACTACTTAGTGCTGACCAGCCGGGCCAGCATCTCCGGACCGAAAGCTTTATTTGCATTTTTGCTAATGAAATCAAACAAGACTAAACTTTTCCAATTACAACCAACCACTGTGCGACTGTGGAGGGCCTCATCGTCGGAGCGCCAGCACCAGGCACCGGCACAACTTCTACCGATAGGGGTCGCTTTTTAGTCTGTGTGTGTGTGTTGATTTAATGAGGGCTCGTTTTGGGGTAGCCGAATGAGAAACACGACTACTGGCGTTCGCTTCAAAAGAAAACCCATTACTCATTAGCTAATCTTCAAGCAAAATATAATAAATTTAAATTCAATGCCCTAACGAAAAGCGCGCCATCGCTCCCTTTTAGTTCCATGCTCCACGATAAACGTTCTTCACACACTAGCGCTGCAATTTAACAGGCAAAGGAAAAAGCGTGTATAATTTATGTAAAATCTCGTGTAACTTCCTTCCCGTTTTTGCAGCACACAATCGGTTGTGAGATTAAAAAAGATTTGAAAAAAGAATGGGAAGCTTTCCTCTGTTAAGTCGCCCTAATTATTTCGCCCAACAAACTTCAAAGTCTCGTTCGCTCGTTGCGCCATTCATATCTTTTTATCGATCGATTTCGCAACCAAACAAAAACACGTGCCCATCGTACAAATCTCTATCTTAAGGATGAAGGCTTTCCAGCACATCCAGCCCGTTAGCCACCAGCACAAGTGCGTACCACTCGCGCACGAAGTCACTCCTCGTTGAATGACCCACCAAATGTGTTGCGTAATTAAAAATGGTGGCCATTGCTTACACACACAGTTGACAATTATTTCGACGAGCCCGGAACAGAATGGGAACATGTGCCACCATGTTCGACGCGCCATCTTGTCGCATCCTTTTCAAACGGTAATGACGTCTTCAAAATGGTTAGTTTTGTTTTAATGTCGCCCGGTTTGCGGAGCACCATCCAACCTACCATCTTAAAGTTTGTGCCGCATGTTGTCTTGGTGGATGTGCGTCTTCTCTTTGTGCTGACGACATCATAAACACGGTCGGTTCGGTTAGTGTGCCGAAAGCCCCCTTTGCTGGATACCACAAGAAACCGGGATCCTATTTAACGCCGGGCAAATGTAACGTACAAGACCCTTTTTTTTCAAGCTCAAAGCCCCAAATGGTGGTGGTTAAGGTGGATGTCCTTTTTTTTTTTTTGCTTCTCCTTTGCTCGCGGCTAAAGCCACGCTGACGAGGCATGACGACAGGTTCTGAAAAGGGAGTTTACTTTTTTTACGAGGATCTGTTGTTTGGTGGGAAACGGAGCGCAACATGAAGTTTTGCAGTACGGTCATGCCATTATGCTTGTGACTGTGCGGTACTAACCGTTTCGCAGAATAATGCAGACCTATTTAACGCCGGGCAAATGTAACGTACAAGACCCTTTTTTTTGTGTTCATCGCCCCAAATGGTGGTGGTTAAGGTGGATGTCCTTTTTTTTTTTTTGCTTCTCCTTTGCTCGCGGCTAAAGCCACGCTGACGAGGCATGACGACAGGTTCTGAAAAGGGAGTTTACTTTTTTTACGAGGATCTGTTGTTTGGTGGGAAACGGAGCGCAACATGAAGTTTTGCAGTACGGTCATGCCATTATGCTTGTGACTGTGCGGTACTAACCGTTTCGCAGAATAATGCAGACGGTGTGATTTATCTAGTACATCCAGGGCCGGGCAGTACTGGCCACGCTACACTACTCGCTGCTGATGTGCGTGAATGTAAATTATCAAATCACCAAACAGCCGGTGTTGCAAACCGTGGAAATACATTTTATTCCCACGCTACCGGGGCCCTGTTTTACCCCGGAATGCAGTAAAATTTATTTTTATTTCAAACCGTACCGAAAATAATAACGATTTGCATCCATCACGCACCATCATCGTTTTGCCGTGCTGTTGCTGGCTCCAAGCGAATCCTCTCCTCCCCGTTAAAACCTCCGCACCTCCTCTACAGTTGACGTCAGTTAGTACTGCATTTTGTCTGATTTTCTTTTCCAGTCACGCGAAACGGAAATACAAGATCCACCATTACAGCGTCGGGAACCGTCGGTGCATCGGTGCTGAAATTCGATTTCCCTTTCAGCGTTCTACTCAATAGCTTGCACGAGCTTCTCATCTTCAATCGACATTATTTGAATGGTTTATGGCACTCCAAACCAAACCTCCCCCCTCACAAAATGGCCAAGAATAATGGGGCTGCTATCAAGCGTGTTCGAAAACGACTAAAACTATCGGAAAAAGGGCATCCCTCACTATTCGCACTTTCTTCCAGCTCTTGTGCCAATGCACCATGCATCATTTGCCACCGTGTGTATGTGTGTGCTTTATGCGTTTGAATGATTTATTCGTGCTGACGTGGTACACAAATTCCTTCGATTCGAGACGTACGTTCGAGCATCGATGTAGTAATTAATTGCTACCGAGTACCGGCATCCATTTGATCGGCACTAAATTGCAAAGATGACACTTTCGTGAAACACCATTTCTTTCCATATAATTGAATTTCGTAAACCACGCGCAAAGTTCATAAATAAATCAAAAGCTTCATCTTCAACGGGTAAGTGACTGGGCGCCTCCATTTACTCGCACACAACACACTGAAACCATTCCCAAAAACATACCGGA
>KZ061912.1:125914-158906 GCA_002091835.1 Anopheles maculatus | reverse complement strand
ACACACACAGTTGACAATTATTTCGACGAGCCCGGAACAGAATGGGAACATGTGCCACCATGTTCGACGCGCCATCTTGTCGCATCCTTTTCAAACGGTAATGACGTCTTCAAAATGGTTAGTTTTGTTTTAATGTCGCCCGGTTTGCGGAGCACCATCCAACCTACCATCTTAAAGTTTGTGCCGCATGTTGTCTTGGTGGATGTGCGTCTTCGCTTTGTGCTGACGACATCATAAACACGGTCGGTTCGGTTAGTGTGCCGAAAGCCCCCTTTTGCTGGATACCACAAGAAACCGGGATCCTATTTAACGCCGGGCAAATGTAACGTACAAGACCCTTTTTTTTGTGTTCATCGCCCCAAATGGTGGTGGTTAAGGTGGATGTCCTTTTTTTTTTTTTTGCTTCTCCTTTGCTCGCGGCTAAAGCCACGCTGACGAGGCATGACGACAGGTTCTGAAAAGGGAGTTTACTTTTTTTACGAGGATCTGTTGTCCGGTGGGAAACGGAGCGCAACATGAAGTTTTGCAGTACGGTCATGCCATTATGCTTGTGACTGTGCGGTACTAACCGTTTCGCAGAATAATGCAGACGGTGTGATTTATCTAGTACATCCAGGGCCGGGCAGTACTGGCCACGCTACACTACTCGCTGCTAATGTGCGTGAATGTAAATTATCAAATCACCAAACAGCCGGTGTTGCAATCCGTGGAAATACATTTTATTCCCACGCTAACGGGGCCCTGTTTTACCCCGGAATGCAGTAAAATTTATTTTTATTTCAAACCGTACCGAAAATAATAACGATTTGCATCCATCACGCACCATCATCGTATTGCCGTGCTGTTGCTTGCCTCAAGCGACTCCTCTCCTCCCCGTTAAAACCTCCGCACCTCCTCAACAGTTGACGTCAGTTAGTACTGCATTTTGTCTGATTTTCTTTTCCAGTCACGCGAAACAGGAAATACAAGATCCACCATTGCAGCGTCGGGAACCGTCGGTGCATCGGTGCTGAAATTCGATTTCCCTTTCAGCGTTCTACTCAATAGCTTGCACGAGCTTCTCATCTTCAATCGACATTATTTGAATGGTTTATGGCACTCCAAACCAAACCTCCCCCCTCACAAAATGGCCAAGAATAATGGGGCTGCTATCAAGCGTGTTCGAAAACGACTAAAACTATCGGAAAAAGGGCATCCCTCACTATTCGCACTTTCTTCCAGCTCTTGTGCCAATGCACCATGCATCATTTGCCACCGTGTGTATGTGTGTGCTTTATGCGTTTGAATGATTTATTCGTGCTGACGTGGTACACAAATTCCTTCGATTCGAGACGTACGTTCGAGCATCGATGTAGTAATTAATTGCTACCGAGTACCGGCATCCATTTGATCGGCACTAAATTGCAAAGATGACACTTTCGTGAAACACCATTTCTTTCCATATAATTGAATTTCGTAAACCACGCGCAAAGTTCATAAATAAATCAAAAGCTTCATCTTCAACGGGTAAGTGACTGGGCGCCTCCATTTACTCGCACACAACACACTGAAACCATTCCCAAAAACATACCGGAAACAAGTAAAACCATTTTCGCTCCGAATCACAACATTCGGACTTAAAGAAGAAGAGGGTGAAGAAGAAGAAAAATATAAAGCGCTTCCCAATTCTAATCGAACAATGTCGTGCCCCCGCTGTATCGAAGTGGCCGGCAGGCTTTTACCAACGCAGCAAACGGTTACAAATGGATGGATTTTGGGTTTGGTTTTGTTTGCCCGGTCAGCTTCCCTCTCTCTCTCTCTCTCTCTCTCGACCCGTCAATTGTCGCACAAACGCTGGTCGATCACAATAATCTAAGGAAAAAATACAAATTCCAACCAACCGACGACATGGTTTTCTAATTTGGCCCGAGGGCCACGTGTTGGCGTATTGTCGCTAGCGTTAGTCGTGGACTGGTTGCTAAAAATGCGCGCAAACACACACACGCACACGCACGCACCCTTCGTTCCTGTCTATCAACGTCAGATGCAGTTGGCATCGGCTTTTTCCCCCGGCTGCCGCTTTGTTGCTGTTGTTGCTCCTTTTCATCCTTACGCGCCCGGAAAGTAGACAAAACGGCCCCACACTGGATGATGGGAAATGGGTGTGCATTTTTTTGTGTCCGTTCTTCGTTTTCCCCATTTCAAAATGTTTGCCCCAGCGATGCACAATGATGACAGAAGTGTTCATTCTTCCAATACGGGAAAGTGAGCAACCGTGAGTGACGGTTCGTGAGCGACCCGCCCGACGAACTTGTAAACAACACGAGCGCGATCACGAGTGCAGTCATCAGGCATCATCTTTCGCTGTGCCACCGTTCCAGCGTCAGTTGGATTCTGTGTGTTTACCGTGCCGGAAGTGTTTCGTTCGGTTCGCTCACGGCGCACACCACTGTCACGATTCGAGCTCGAGGCCGTCTGACGTACGGAAAAACAAACTAAACTCGCTTCGTACTCGATCGCGGCTGTATAGGCAAGGCATAACCCCCTCCCTCCCTCAAAAAAAAAGAGGAAAAACAAAACACATGCGACGAGAGTTTTCCCTTTGAATGAAAGGAAAAACACCGTCGGCGGCATCGTGTGTTGAATTGTGCGTGCGTGAGTGTGTGTTTTCGGTCTGGTGTGGTTGTAAAATGATGTGTTCTGGCCAGGTGTGCTGATGCCACAGTACGTCTGCAATTGTTTCCCTCAGCATGCCACTGTGCGTAGGGACGGACGGTGCACGGAGCGTGCGAATGCGGGCTAAAAGTAATCACAAATTCGTCAGCATGGCGGCATAATGGAGGCGCCCGGTGGTGGTGAATCTGGTTTATCTCGGCTGCCCTGCCGAACCGGCGGTTGCCGTGCGTCGTCAGGTGGTTTTCGTGCGGGGTGGTAGAAAGATGATAAAGTCGAATCATTTCTGTTAATGTGTACGGTGAGAAAGCGTCTTTTGAAATATGCGACTAGAAAAATATTACACCCAGTCACATTTCGGGGGTTGTTGGTGTGTTTTCTTTTTTGTTGGTGAGTGGAAATTGTAAGCAGAAGTAAATAAAGAAATGCCCGTAAAAAATCCTCCCCCAAGTACACACACACAAACACAATTTAATTCGCTTTAATGCTAACATTAACCTTTTTAATGAGGTGTATAAAGTAACCAGCTAGAGCCAAACGAATGGATTATTATGATCGTAATGATCTCATTCAACCAAATTGTCGCCGAACGCGTGGAAAGTTTTTTCTGCAGTAACACTTCCAACCATAGCAATCATCATCGTCACCATCGTCACCGTTATATACGTACATAAAGCGTCACCAAGTACGACACCGTACTCTGAGTGTGTTTTTAACAAGCATCTTTCTGTGTGTTTGCGCGTGTGTGTGACTGTGAGTTGTGCAAAAGTGTGCAAAATGATGCAAAATTCAATCACTGCTGCTTGTGCTACCGTACCGAACGAGGAAACCGCTCACACCAGACGACTATCACGTGCCAAAGGTCAACTCAAGAAGCATGCTCGGTACACGGGTCGTCCCGTGTAACGAACGCGTGTCGATCGCGCCTATCACTCTCGGAGATGGAGCCGATGATTGAAAATGGGATGTAGTACATTTTATCCCTTTTTCTGCCTTTCGGGTGAATAATTTACGCGCGTGAAGTGTCGAACCAAAAGCACGACACAATGTGCACCGGGAAGCAAAACACGGGAATAAATTATTCTACAAGGGCAACAAACAGTTCGATACCAACGGTTCGATTTCTTGCACTCTATATAATCTTTTGCTCTCTGTTGTGCTACACAGGTTCCCTTTTGCCACGTGTAGATTCAATCGAACCGAAACAAAGCAACCGACGATAGACCGAACCGGTGAGAGTGTTCAACAAGCGTGAAGAATTCGTACCAATCAGTTGTCAGGTTCGAAGGTTTAACCGGTAGAAGTAATTGGTGTTCGTTTGTGTGTGAATGTGCGCGTGTGTGTGATGAATTGAGGTGAGTGATTTTCCAGCATCGCACCAGTTCCTGCCAGATGCGATTTCGATACACACACTGAAACCGCAAAGTGAAAGTGGTGTCGATAGGAGAAAGCATACGGTGCTTCTCATTCAATAAGACCGGCCAGGTCCGCCACTGTGTGCACATCGTCCGTCTGCCCCACACCCACACTACACCACCGGAAGACTAATTTAACAGCACCCGGTCCGGGGGAAAACGCCGTACGACGCCGTGACTTATAGGCGCGTTTCGACCGCGAGTCGATAAACGATGGCAGATTGGTGCGATGGCCGGTACCGATACCGTGGGTTATTTTCGTTGCCCGTTACATCATTGACCCATCGTCCGCAGGTCGTACCGTTGACGGTACGCGTCACGCCACCAGTCACAGTCATACCAGCCAGCTGCCAGGGAGCACAGATAGCGTGTGAGTTCGCTTTGCAAGTATAAATAATTTTTATGATTTCCAATGTCTCTAGGCTGTTTTCGGTTTCGGGGGGGGGGGGAGATCAGAAGAAGCAGACCCTTCCTTCCCGTACCGAGGGTTTTCCCGAGCTACCTTTATTTGCTGTGCGCTGCCCTTCGCAGCAATCAAGAAGCCGTGGTCAGTCGACCGGAAGTCACAAGATAAATTGAAAAATTTACATCCAAACCTTCGCGGGATGCACATGGACACCACGTTTGTGACGAGGGCGTTTGTTGAACGTGGCAGTGAAGGTGATGGTGGAGTGCAAACAAACGAGAATAATATCAAAAAGCGGTAGCCCAGATTGCCTCGAGGGTGGCAAACTTGGAAGCAAGCAGAACAAAAAAAGGAAACACATCTCATAATGTCAAAAACAAACACTTCAGGTCGGTCCAACATTGACACTGATTGAAACAATTTCAAAGCGTCCATTTGCCTATTCAGGCGCCCCGTTTTTAGCTGGTTTCGTAGAAGCGATTCGTGTCGGTTCCCGGTCCGAGCAGTAAACGCGGACGGTGATCAGTACAACGACCATGACCGATCGATCTTTCGACGCGGTTGCTTCTTACTGCGTACTGCGGCTGAGAGTTTTGGAACAGATTGCCCCCCCGGCCCCGGTTTTCAAGACAGAGACACCCAGACAGATGCCAGAAATGGCATCTGAAGGCGAACGTGACTAGGAGAAATTTCTTTCTCGGAAAAACTGGTCACTTTCTCGTTACATAAAGCGATGTGTAACGCTAAGTCTTTATCATTTCGGACCGGAACGGACAAAGGCAGGAAATAAACAAATTCCGTTTTGCACAGAAGCGCTTACTCTTATGTGGGTACACGGTCGCTGCTTCTGCTCGAGTGAAGCATAACACTGAAGATGTGTATCGAACTGAGGACGATACGATATTGAATCACGTCCTTTTTTTCTATTTTCGTGTTCGTCTTCTACGTACTTGCTTCGCTACATAAGGCATAACGACGGCTAGAAGAAGCAGCAGAAGCAGACACAGGCTTATTGCTGTACTACGGAAATCTACTCTCCGTGTCGTTATTGTTGAGCACTGGACACCATCTGCCGGTTGGGTACTCCATTTTTCTATCATATGTATCATTATGCGATGTTTATTCGATACATTAGTATCCGTTTCATTACTCCAGTTTCCATATCACCTGTGTTTTTTCTTAAAGGTTTGTTTGCTTCCGCCGGTCCTTCCAAGATCTGAAACGACAAAACATAAAAAAACATACTCTGAGTGGTGTATCGCTTTAAGTAATCTCTTTTTAAATGTGATCACTTGTGTTTTTGCTCGTATCGGAATGTATCCGCATTGACGATGAGCCATAAAACCGTACACTTTACAACACCCAAAGACATCTTTGTGCCACGGCGGTAGGAAGATTATGAATCGTCGGCTAAAGTTATCCGTCTCTGGAGGATAGCTCGGATCTTCTTGTACGTGTGTTTCGTGACTGGTGGAACTTTAAGTTGTTTTGCTGTCGTTGGCTGCAAAAATTAAAAGCAAACGATGATACAACTCTGTCTGTGCACTGTCTGTTTACGCTTTTTGGTTTGTTTTGAAGTTTGACAGATAGTATAGCACATATTGTGTGTAGCTTTTTCACTGGGTTAGTGCTGCCGTTTAAAATGTTATAGCGTAACACCGTTATAGCGTTAGGTTTACCAACGCTACGACAACCTTTCGTCAAATTACATAGTATAACCGCGTATGCCCCATCACGGACAATCTCTTTAATATTCTATTGAAGCATTGTGACACTCCCTTGAATTTGATTCAAACCGATGTCTTTTAATCTTCCTTCAGCAGTAAAAGCGGTTTCGAGCATGAGTTGTGTCTTATAAGGCCATCTACCCCATCATCATCAGGGCCGGGAGTCATTTGTTTGAAGCCAAAGTCTCCCACGTGCCAACCGGCCTCAATCAGACCCTTCTTTAGATTATCCATAACCCAATTAGTCCCACGCAATGCAAAACATTTGTGTTTGTGTTTGTGCGGGTTAGCGTGTGGGTACTCCGCTCCATATGTGTGTTTGCCGTTTGCTCGTCGGTCAGCTCTTAACCAACGGCGATTGAACCCTTGTCAGGGGAATTGATTGAACCCGAGCAACCGGTGGAAGTGGACCATTTTCTTTTAGCCAACCCATCTCGCCTATTGCTGTGTCACAAACAGCAGGGTGTCAAGTGGGACAAGTGCAAATTTCAAGCATAGGAAAACAGCAGCAAACAGAAGACGGTTTGGCGAATAATGTTTATCAAAACCCCTATCCCACACGTACACGTGGCGATAAAGAACAACGCTTCAAGAGCCTTTAATTTCTATCTACGCTCCTTCAACCGGGTCTATTACAAGAGCACACACACACACACACAAGATACTTGACAAAACACCCGAACTTGGAGGTTTCAATGCACACCCCAAGGGCTCGGTTCTCGGATAAAAGTTTTCCCAAAACAAGCCTACTTTCCAGGAAAACCTCCTTGGTGGTTTTTCCTGTCCTCTTTTTTTATTCGATTTCCTTGTCTCCAGTTTCCCCCCGGGGGGGCCTAAAACCAATAGAAGGTGAGAGGTATACAACCTCTAAATTTGCCGTTATTTTTAAACCTCCTCCTCGACCGCACTCCCCGGTGACGGCGTTTGCTCTTGATTATGGTTTAGAAATTGTTTTCCGCTATTTAATCGGAATAAGTTAGCTAGGACGATGATACTTTAATGTGCCGGCCGTGTCTCGCGCCGTTACGGAAAGTGGTTATTGTCGTTGCCGATGGTCGATGGTGGTGGATCAATTCGAAGCAATTTTATATTTTCATAGCATCTGTCAGAAACAAGCTGTGTTTTATAATGCGATACGATTATCGTTCCTTTAAAGCGGGACATTATTTTAAGAAGCCTTACGCTGTCCTACACTGCACTGTTTAAAGTGTACCATACGCCCCATCAATTTAGTCGTAATAGCAACCTTCTTGATGAAGCGCTTTGTGTAGGACGTACTTTTGCTAACTATGGATGCCAGTCTCCGGCTGCCTTCGATGAAGCCCACGTGGCCCACGTAACTAAAATAAGCACGTTCGTTTGCTGGGGTGGGAAAAAGTTCCATCCGTCCTGCCAACTTGATGATGGCTTATCGAGTTTCCTGTTGAGAAGAGATTTCATGATAATAGTGTCCACTTGCAACAAACGATCCGGGCCGGGGCGAGAGTTAAAGAACGCTAACCTTTGGGGAAACTTTTCCCTAAATTTTGACTTCACTCGCGCTCCATTCTTTCCGTCCGGAATATGATGCCGAATAGTAAATTTTGCATTATAACCTTCACCCTACAGTCTGTCAAACTATCGATTTCAATTATTGGAAACAGCTTGCAGCACCATACCTTTGTCCGAGGTTTCCCAAACCGATCGAACGGAAGCCGAACGATCGAAACTAATGCTGAACGATTAAGGCCCGCACGGGTAGACTGGCCCAGGCACGGTCCAACACGAACACTACAAGCAACTCCCCGGTAAGCTGTCCTACACCGAAGAGGCGTTGCAGACAAAGATCAAAGGCTAAACACGGGACACAACGGGACCAACAAACGGCCAAGTCAGCATTGACAGGTTCGGTTCTGGTGAGGTTCGGGGTCACGGATTTTCCGGAATCGATAACCAGCCGAGCATCTGCTATGGTACGCTCGTGTGCGCCCGTGTTTAACAAAAAAAAAAAATCACCATTTCCATAGTCATCGCCGAGAGTGTGAATTTCTCGTTGACGGTTGGCGTTATTTATGCGCAGCGCGTAATAGAGCACCCGCGGGGAGGGGGAGGTAGGGTCAAATAAATCGGAATTAGGGCTTAGCAGAGGATGCAGCAGGATATGCGATATATTTCATTCGTCTCTTTGTGTGGCGTTTGCGATACGTGCGTGTAATTTTCGCGCTTTCCCTCTCCACCGTTTATTGACAGGCCCGGACGACCAGAAACTGAAATTAATGTACATCAATTAAACGCAAATCGACATATGAATGGGTGTCCCGGCAATAAAGCAAACCGAGCTCCCGGCGAGCAAACACTGAAACGATCACGGCAGCGCCATCTAGCGGGAAACGCCCGACCAGCTTACCGATTGGAATTAAATGTGGTCAAACGTGCGTGATGCTCTTAATGGGGATTTTATGGGCAACTGGCAAAAACCAATATTGCCCATGCTCCGGTTCCGGTTGAAATGAGTTTTGTAAAACTCATGCTTGCTCAGCGGGCAAGGCAATATTGGAAGTATTACAAATCCATCCAGCTTAAAACACGACGCCCTAACCTCACTTTTTCCCACGTCGCTTATGACTCGCCTTTTCGCTCAAGACACGGGCGGCTTTTATCGCACCGGAAGCAAATCCTTATCTTATCCGTTACGCTGAAAGTCTTCGTGCCGCCTAGAACGGGGTTGAATGCCGCCCTGTCGAGCTTTTGATTGGAAAACAGATTGCAGCCACTGTCTAGGGGCCGAGCTTCATCTAATCGACTACACGACAAGACCTTTGCGAAGGTTGAACCGGACCAGCAGAGGAAAACATCTAATTCAATATCGTGTCACCTTCTGTCACGGGGGTGAGCAACAGCTTGCACAAAGCAGCATGGACGCCCTAACGGGTGGCCATAGCGCAACCCATTTTTCGTCGGTGATGTCGGTCGGTCCCCAGCATAAGACCCAGCTTTTAAGGATATTGAAACAGCAAGCCCAACAACACCGTACATGGTTCGGCAACCCCGGAACGAAGCGTTCCTCCCCGTCGAACGTCATTTGCTACAAGCTTAGCAAAATGTCAGACACGCAAACGCTCACTTCCTGAGAAGAGGAGAAAAAACAAACAAGTATTCTTATTTAAAAACTCCTCTAATGAAATTGCTAAAAACATTACGGCGAACTACAGGCCGGTTTTTCGCAGGCTACCATGTTTGGGCTCCTCAGTGCCAGGACGAAAACAGAACTCTCCCCCAATTTTCACATAATCAAAGCAAATTAATTATCGACACAACTCGCTTTTGCTTCGTTTTTTTTTTTTTGAACCGTGTCCTTCCGTCAACACACAGGCAAGGCACTTTCCAAACAGGAACCGGAAACGCTTCCCGGAGCTTAAAACTTGTTCCTTGTTTGACTGTGCGTGCACGTGTTTTGTAATTAATTTGTCGCCTGTTTGTTTTTTTATTCTGCCGTTTTCTCATTCACATCTCAATCATCGTTTCCGGCTTACTGAGCCGGGGAACACCAAAACGTTGGGAACATTTGCATTCTAATGCGCTTACCGAGAGGGCCATGACAAGTCGGGGGAAATTCACGAAACAACTTCTGGAATCAGTCATTGAAGCAAAGGAAAAAATCCCCAAAATCCCCAGATTACCCAGTGTGGTTCGGCCTCTGCCAAGCGGTGATTAATGAGTTGGGGGGTTTCGCCTGTACGAGTAATCCCTGCTTACATACAGACAGTACAGAAAAAAGTATACATTACCACAACTGATGGTCCGGACACAGGAGCTTAAAATTCATATCACGCTAGTTGCAGTAAAAGTTGATCCTCGGTGTCGGTGAAGTCCAGACCAGACTAGACGCTCGAGGGGCAATTCGAGGCAATTCGGATATAGTGCGGATAAATTCCTCGAGTATTAAAACGGCCGGAGAGAGCGAAAGAGAGAGAGAGAGAAGAGGGAGAAAGTTAATGCCATGTTGCGCTCCACCACTGTTGTCCTTGCTGAGTGGTTTTTGGCATATTTTATTTTTACCTCTTTCAGGACTCGCTCAAACTTTTTTCCCTGATTTAGCTGAGTGTCATACAGACAAAACACGGTTTTAACCATACGTATGCAATTTTCCCATTTTGCTATTTTCTACTCTCGCTTTTTTTTTCGTGGCCCTCGCCAGTACAAATGGATGGTTTAAACTTTACGACCACATTCGCAAAATTTCTACCAACCACCAGTTTTAGTGTAACACAAAAAAAATCCCCAAAATACACACAAATGCGCGCGCTCACGTTCATGTAAAAACGCCGGTACCGGATGAGATGAAAACTATGCCGAACCGGAAAACTGTGGCCGTGGAAACGTGCCAAAAAGCTACTACTAAATGGCAGGGTGAACAAACCAGGCGGCTCGGTGTGTGAGTGTGTGTGTGCGAGCAGGTTAGAGAGAGGAAATGAAAAATAGGTAAAGAGCACTTTACCACCACACAAAGCGACCACACCAGGGGATGAAGAGGAAAAAAATGTTGAGGTCCCAAAACTCGAGAACCCACACTCACACACACTGTTGGTTTTTGGCCATTTTGCAGAGTTTTTCTTTCTTGCATCCGAAAGTGTCCTCCACAGCCGGTGCGTACTGGAGGTTTGTTGTTTTTTTTCTTTTACCCAATGTGGCCCACTGTTGGGAAAACGTGCTCCAACTTTTCCTTCATTTTAGTGATGGGTTATGAAAGGGGGGTTTGAAGAATAAAAAAAGCCACCTTCCAACCCCTATATTGTGCCAGACACACATACTTACACGTGGGAACAAACGGTGCATTCAAATGGGATTTATTACCGTGCGATGTTATGTGTGTGAGCGTTTGTAATATGTTGCCTAAAAAGATTTGGTCATTAAAATTTAATTAACCGCAAGTTCCCTTTAAATGTTCAAGTTTGCTTTTTTACGCACGGCCGGCAAGCTTGTCACAGCAAAAGCTTCTGGTTACTTATTTTCCGGCTTACCAAGCAGACTTCTATCAGTCACATGTATGCAAATGTTAGCACAGCTTCCGTCAGCCGTGTAATAAGGCCGTCCATCATAATCATATCATCTGCAGTGAAGATTTTTCATCTTAGATAGGAGCGAAGGTTAGGATGACTCCCATTTATCCTTTCCCCTAGATTACATACATAAGTTCTTCGTGAAATGTTGCTACATTTGTTAAAGCTCTTTCGAACACATCCAACTTTAAAAAGGAAGCATAAAAGTGCTTTAAAGCATTGAAAGAGAACCAAAAAAATAATTCAAGAATTATTTTATACTAGGATAGATTCATTACAACCTACGAATGCTATTGTTTTAATCGTTTACGTTGTAATAACTGTCAAATTGTTAGAAAGATGTACCAAACTTAGTTTCTTGCTGATTTGATGAGTCGTAACGACACCTAACGATCACCTTACACTACTACATTCAAACATAGACACTAAACGCTTTACCCAGTGAAAAATCATACACATTATTGACTGTTAGCCCTCTAGTTGTCAAAGTTACAAGCTCTTAAACGTAAGCAATAGTACGAGAAAACGATATTCGTTCTCAAAACGAGTAATCTAGATTGTCAAAGACAGTTTTTTTTATTCTAAAACAATTATTAAATTTTCAACTATAAAAAAGTTATCAATTTTGGTCATTCTTTTGGAACAAAATTGACGCATAAAATTGACATGAGTAATCTAGATTGATGATGAGAAATTAAGGAAATAATTAATAAAACAGGACGCCAATAACGATAAAAATTCAATTAAAAAAAGAGATTTCAATTCATTTTATTAAAGAACACACAAGAACATACATAAAAGTACTAGAATGTCAGATTCAAACAATGAAGTAAAGTAAAAAGCTCTTAGTAAAACAACAAACTGTGGACAAATATCAAGCCGAAATGACTAGAAACACGTATATAACTTCGTCTGCTACATGGCAACTGTAACATTTTCACATTTTCACAACCATCCCTAAATATGTGCCAAACGGTTATCGTCCAGCAAAACACCCATCAACGCATTACGATATGGTGAGACGGAACGTGGGAGTCATCCTAATGTCGCCGTGCCCGGTCTAGCAATAAAAATGGACCGATCGAATTCATTACCAACGCATAATGTACATGACTATTATCATAAGCATCGTGGAAATGGGGTTTATTTCTTGTTCGTTCGTTCTCAATCAACGGCGCCGGCAAAAAAAAAGCTTGTTTTTCCAATCGTAATAGCTTCCAATCAGAGTGTTTCCCCCATTTCGTTCTGTTTTTTTTTCTCTCTTTGCAATCAAATCGTTTCCAACCATTCGCCTCGCTTAAACACATCGAACATGGAAATTTAATGAAAAAAGTTTTCTATTATCCCTATTAGTGAAACAGTAACAACAACAAAAAAACAAGGCAAATCGTTTCTCCCGATGGGCTGGGTGTGTTAGTATACATTTTTAAATAATGTGAACCTACGCATCGAACGATTGGTTGGTCCCGGGCAGCTGTAAGCAAAAAAAAAGGATATGTTTCCTACCCAAAACTTTCACCATTTATCATCCACCCGGGACCAATCATTTCCCAACATTTGCCAACAGAAACGGTACGATCCGATGCTGTAAAGCCGGTTTCCACGAATTGAAAACATTGCCGATTAGAAGCGAAAATTGTATTATTGGTAATGGTATTTTTGCCTCCTTTTTTTTTGCTTCAGCTGCCCTATTGTTTGGGTTGTCCCTCCGCCGAGCTAGCGCCAAACAGTAACGAGTAGATTAAAGACATCTCAATTGCTGCTCATCACTTTGACTCGCCGCGTGCTGTTGCTCCTTTCGAGACGGCAACAGACGGTCGAACGTTCTTTCTGCCGTTTAATGGAGACACCGAACACCCTCCGAACCGATCGGGAATGATTGGAATGACATTCCGATAAGTAGCAAACGACGGGGGGATGGGAAATTCTTTTCCCACCCATCGAACACTCCGTCATTTCCATCTTTCCCGGTTCGTGTCCCGGTTTTCCCTCCTATTTCCCAAAAGTGCCATGCCAGATTCCACCGGATCTCTATCACCATTGGCTATGCACACAGTGCTGGAGCCAGAGCTAGAGCTAAAGATATGTATTCTGCGAAGTGTTTGATAAGCTGTTAGCAGCAGACAAGTCATTCGTCGATTCAATTCACGCCGTCAAGTGAAGGGCGAAATTAAATTGACGGTTTGCTCTGACGGTCGTGCCACTGCTGACGGGTACGACGACGTTTGCAGCAGCACCAGCAGCAGCATGTTGATGGTTTCTTCGTCTTCTTCGGTTAGAAATTAGAAATCAACCGAGTATTTGCTGCCGCGAAAGCGAATCTGTTATAAGCAGCGGCATCTCATTAGCCCGCATAATGAAAGACGCTGCTGGATAAGCGGATGTGACATCAATTATCAGCGCGTGTTAAATCCCATTACCGATGAGGTGAACTACAAATTGAGCTTGGCATTGAAGATTATAAGAGAATTTTTTTTAAAGATTGTTAAGTTAGAGAGGATTTATTCTATGATAAATATACATAATTTTCATATAAATTATGAGAAATATTATTGCTTACATGCTAAATAGTGTAAAAAAAAGTTTCCATGTCAGTAACGGATACAACTTTATAGTAATTGCCTTTCGGCAATCAGGTTCAATTTCCTTGCGATCATTTTTTCTTCCTTCTTGAAGAACAAAATCGTCTTCTAAATTCTTTTGGTAGCTGTTGTGACAAATTTTAAGTTGCTTCTGGCACCAGCAGCGCGGTAAATATATTTTTTACTAACATCATCAGTCGAACATTCTGATTGATTTTTTACTAGTCAGGAGCCTCTGTACAGTAATACTCATCTTGTCCAGGATCTTACATATTTACCATTTGGCTCTGATCTTTAGGCTGAATCGAAAAATTGCCTAAGTGAAGGAACACGTGTCCACATGTTTACAACAAGGCCCGGAACGATATTTACAACAATCTACAAATTAATTTTACGTATCCACTTACTGGACAATCCCGTGTAAGCTATTCGGTCGTTGAGCTAAACAGTGTTCAAAAATCTCCTATACATCGTTGCTGATCGATCGTGCTCTCCTTCTAAAGTCCTCGAATCCACTATCCACTCTTCCCTTCTCCCCGTAACATTGAATTATCTATCCCCTCACCAACACGGCTTTATCCCCAAACGAAATACTTCCTCTAATCTGATGTGTCTCGTCTCTACCGCTATATCAAATATGGTGTCCGGTCTCCAAACTGACACTATATATACGGATTTTAAAGCGGCTTTCGACAGCTCGATCTGCTGGTAGCTAAGCTCGATAAACTTGGTGTCGGAGGTAGTCTACTTGGTTGGCTAAAATCTTACCTCTACGGAAGATCTTATAAAGTCCGTATAATGTCCTCTTTATCCGACTCCTTTATCGGCTCCTCTGGGGTGCCGCAAGGGAGTTTCCTAAGTCCTCTGCTTTTCCTTCTTTTCCTCAATGACTGTATTTCAACTCTTCCTCCCGACGGTTTCTTGATCCTGTGTCTTTATACTCCGATTGCTCCTTCCTCCAAAATGTCCTTAACTCCTTCTCCGACTGGTGTCATTCCAACGGCCTTCTCCTCTGTCCCGATAAATGTTGTGTCATCTCGTTTAATAGGTCCCGCAACTTTACGTTTCACTACTCTTACCGTGGTATTACTATCAACCGTGTTTCGTCCGTAAAAGATTTAGGTGTATGGTTAGATGAGGCTCTCACTTTCAATGTCCACTGTCGACCATGTTGTGAATAAAGCCAACAAATCACTTAGACTGATCGTCAGACTCTCATCGGAAATCCGCGTCCCTATCTGCCTTAAGGCTTTGTACTGCTGCTGGGTTCGATCTACCTTGGACTATGCTGCTGTTGTCTGGTCCCCGTCAGACTCAGTTGCATTGGCCAGACTGGAGAGTGTTCAGCGAAAATTCACACGCGTAGCAAATCGCCGTTTCCTTACAAACTTCCAAGTTCCTCGCCTATCATACCCTAACCGTTGTCAACTTCTTGGTCTTGAACCCATTGATGTTCGACATTCCCATTCCCGCGCTAGCTTCAATGCAAGCCTCCTTTCCCATGACCTTGACATTCCTTCCCTTCTATCTGCCGTTCTTTTATATGCTCCCTCTCGGCACTCAAGGAACTGTGCGCCCCTTTACATCACGCCATACACGATATGGATCAAACGATCCTTTTCTTCGAGCGTTGTCGACTTTTAACGATTCTTATCGCCTGTTTGACTATAATGTCCCTGTGTCCAATTTTCGTTCGCGCCTACGTCAATCCTCTCCCCGTTCCTCACTATGATTGCTTCCCTCATCCTCGTACTCCAACTCCCTATTTCACTAGTATGTAAGTTAATCATTGTTAAGCCCTCGAGGCAGACAAGTAGTATTAATAAATAATAATAATGATAATAATAATATTGAGACGTGGCCGAGTTTCTTCTTGTTGTCTGTATATCTCGTATTGAGTACCGAATCAAGGATATTCCAAAATCAAGAACTGCATAGAAGAGTCTTTTTCAGAAACTTTATGAACTTTGGAGATAGATTTGACATTAATGTTTATGACAGAACAGGATACAAAATATATGTGGTGACTGATTTACTGTCTGCTGTTTAGACATGGAAGTCATCAACTGAGTTCTGTATCTTTTTCTACATATGAGAAGATGCTTCAATCCCTTGGCCTCAACGTCAAGTCATTGCTAAGTAAAAGGCTCCCAGATGCATCGTATGTTTTTAAAGAAATGTTGAATGCCTTGGCGCTCTACTCCATTCGATGTTCTGGCTAACTAGTACGTCACATTCGCTATCTTCTTATCTTTCAAACAATTCCTCCACTATTTGGTTCATAACTGCTCTACATCTATTAACTTCATCGTAACATTTGGTCTGTACATAAATAACAAGATACCAAAGACGATAAATAGTTTCCTGGATCGCCAAGACACAAGGACATCGTACCGCAACCAACGTAAACTAAAAACAAGTAAACACTTTAAATGCATAACGTTACATAAATTATTTTCAAACAAACACCCTCAAAGCCGCTCAATCAAAACGATAGGGAAAATCGCTTTACATCAACCTGTTTGCAAGCGTTCAATTGCAGGAGCATGAAGCTTTTTCACCACCGTCCTACTGCACCAAACAGCAACATAAACCCGAACAAAAAAACGTAAAATCCCCACAAATCACTGTCATCGGAAAACATGTCACTGTGCTTACACAAGAGAGCACTCACGGAAATGAAGCGGGATTACCCGGTTGCGTTTTTCCTCAGCTCGTTTTTCGTTTTTTTTTTTGCTGTGCTATGTTTTGTTTCCCCCAAAGGGTTGATGTTAATCCACAGCCATGGTAACCTGCCTTGACCAACTACACTATTTTCCACACTCCACATCAGGGAATTGCGTGACAACCGCATTATCTTTTCACTTTACTCTGGGTCTGTTTTTTTTTTTACTTGGCACCCATCGACCGGCAACTGCTGCACGTTCCCACGGGTTTTCCCGAGCAGTGGTTGAACATTTACATCAGGTTCGATGTTTTTTTTTTTTTTTGGATGCCCTATTCGGTGTGAATGTACGTGCGTTTACACGTTTCCCACGTTTCGTAGGGGCAACCAAGCAATACGCGAACCTTCGAATTGTTCGGGCTTTGATTATGAATCGAGTGGACGTTTATTAATCACGTGAACAGGCATACCGGCAACATCGGAAGCTCCTGCGTACAGCTGTGTGAACCAAAAATATTTCGCCTATTTTAGAAGCTGGTGATTCGTTTCGATTTTTCTTTCCCTCACATCGCTTATCGCATGCATGCTCGATTGTATCATTCCGATCGTTCCTAATCGAAAGCTCGTTATGCATTGTGATTTGAAAAATCGATCCTTGATGAGCTGCACCAGGGCGCATTGTTTGTTTACCTGTCTGCTCTACATCGTAACATTGCTTAACGACATGTGGCGGTTTTTGTTTCGGAGTATTCTTTAAATTTATTATCATACACATAATTTACGAGCCTTCGTGATGATAGGCTATTTTCCTCTCATAATGGCACTGTTTGTCGGTGTGTTTTTGTGTGATTGTAGCGATGCGATAAAAACAAAACAGCAACGACAACAGTTTACAGCCATTTGTAACGTTTGATGAAGGTTTTGATACCGATGCCCCGGACCCTAGCTGCTGCTGCTGCTTTGATTTATTGCACATGGAAGTGCACGTGTGGAACCTCTGCATTCGATTGATTTCGTTCCCATAACCGGAAAAATCAAACCCATTTATATGAGAGTCCCGCGCTCCCTATCAGCTGCTAGATATGCGTTGTTTGTCTCACTCTGCCACAATTATGTTTTTTTTGGTCCTCCGATGAAATCATATTTCACGTTTTATGATGTGAACAATAAATTGGTACCATTTTATGATGACAAACTGGCAACGGTTCCTGGGGTCACATCGGTTCCAGCACCATCGGTCACATAAAACGGTGATCATTTTCTTCACCACTGCAGACAAGAGAGTCGCTCTACTTCATAAATTCTGTAGATTGCCATCGTCACCTGGGCGGCTGGTCCAAAAACTTTGACCACTTTTCACGTTAATCAACTGGTCCATTTGGTTTACGGATTGATGTGCGGTCGCTCGTAGCTCGCTCGCTTTATTTACACCTTCTGGCAGCCTTCCAACGCTCACACATACTTACGGAACCAATCAAAAACCCCAACCACAAAGCGCCGTGCTCGTAAACAAGACCGATCATCACCATCCGGCGGTTGCAGATCCTTCGCCAATGAGCCGTTTGACGGTCGTCTAAAATGAAAGGGGGAAAAAAAAGGAAAATCCAAATAGCTTCCTTCTTTTCTTCTTCACCATGACATAATCAATCTGAAAGAATCTGCAAGCTCGCACACACCAGGTGTCAAAACCAGCCGACCGACACTATAGCCTACGCTAGAATGCTTTCTTTGGTTCGCTTTTATCCGCATACACAAACAAGCTGATGCAATTTTACGCAATTCACATTTGCCGCTACGCCTTGGCCGACCCAAGGTACTGCACGGCGAAAGGAAACATCAACTTCATTACGTGCTCGGCGATACGGTTGCTTACGATCGCTTGCACACCGAACCGGACGCTCGGGGAGGCAACGAAATTGCTTCTTGTCACGAAAATGTTCCCCAACACCGAGCGAAACCCCGGCCCAGAACGTGTTGTGTGTGTGTGTGTGGATGTGTTTCGCAAAACATCGGCAATCTTTTTGGCACTCGCCAAACGATGCGAACAACTTCATTAGTGCGGCACACAAAATGCACTTCTTGTGCCCACCCCAAAACCCGTCCGGCTCGAAGGTTAACGATCTTAGGCAAGGTTAGATCACCCTTTTGGCTGCAGCCGTACTTGTGCTCCGTGCATGGTCGGTCGGTCGTGCAAGATGGACGAATTTCATCGTTATCGTAACATCGGTACATCATTGGAAAAGCCAGGGGAGAACATCATCCCATCATTGACAGGTCGCCCAAAACCTGTGGAGAGGTGCGCTCATCGTGCAACAACAACATGCATGCAATATTATTTTGCCATTCATCGGCCCTTTTGCTCTGTGAGGCGAGGTCGCAAAGATCGCACAAGTGATAGTGATGGCACCTTTCACCCGTCTACAGCACAGAACCGGCGCAAGACGTACTGCTTCTGATCACGTTCTGATGGTTTTGTAATAAAAGTGTGCCACACGAAGTACCCTTCGTTCGCTTTATTATCTTTACCGGTCGCGTTCAAACGGATCCAACGGATTTTGGTTGGGCGTGTGTGTGAGCCAAAGGACGACGCCGTTCTTTGGGGGAAAATTTTATTTAATTGGATTCAAGTTTCGGTTAACTTTATGTTCTCGGAGCATTACCGCGTGCAAATTCGACGGCATACATATTGTATGACAATCGTTTGGAAAAACAGCGGTTCTTTATATTTGCGGGGCGGGAAAATATGTTGAAAAAGCCTTATTCAAGGGAAGAAAGACTATAAAAATTCTGCTACTCTCTGCTGTGGAAATCCGGTGCAAGCCCACATGCCGGTTCAGGCGAAGGACCGAAAATCAGTGCATGAAATCCTGGAAGTCTCTATCTCGCCCCCGAAATCAGTAGATTTTTAGAAATAAATAGGCATTTCTATTTCTGAGCAATTAGAAGTTTGGTGTTGTTTTATAATTTTTAACACGATAAAAGTGTTCCCCGTGCCATGAAATACTAGGTATTCAACTAGGGAAAATAAAGTAAAACATTATTGTAAAGGTCAGAAGAAACATCGAACGTTTGTGTAAATGCGTGTTCAGGATTTTTAAGTATTAATTTATTTAACTATTTGATGCACCAAATACTTACGAAAAACTAAACGCCTTATGACAAACGTCGAAAAAGTCCAAATAATTAAAACTAAAAGCGTAAAATCGAATGAAATGTTGAAGATTTTCTCTGATTGAAGTCACGGGTCTTCAGGTGACAGTAATGGCGCACAAGGCAGTACCGGATGTCGTAACCTGTTCATTCGGACTGCTCAGCTACGGGTATAATTAAATAAAGGAAGCCAGAAATAGAAGGCCGAGACTTGGCCTAGTTGTAAAGCCAGTCTTCTTCTCCTTTCTTGGCCTAACAACCTCTTAGGTCATGCCTGCCATTTTTGGCTTACTAGACTTATTGTTACCGCATAGATGGATAGTCAGTCCTCACTATGGGGGAACGGCCCAGATGAGACTTGAACCCCGGTCCTGCCGTGTGAAGACCGGCGCCGTTGTCGCATCCTCCACCAGGCCGCCCCCAGAGCCAGTGAAGTAGATCATTATTTTGATGTGTTTTTTTTTTTCGTTTATTTATAGAGGCTTTGGTTCTTAGAGACCTCATATTTTGATGTGTCTTTTTAACAATTTATTGAAGATTAAGGTATCCTCAAAGAACATAACACAGTATAGTTATGTTAAGAAGTGTCTAGTTATGTGTCGAATGTCCCCACAATTCCGTCCGAAAATCCGACAAACGTAGTGTACATCAACACATCAACTTAATTCGGAATGCTTTTGTTTTTATATAGTAATTGAAGTTTATTATGTTATAAACATTTCATGAATGTAATTCACAACAACTAACTTCATTCTAGCTTGTTCTAGCTTGCTTCAACATACTTGTAACGAGCCTGCTATAATTGAAGTACTCACTGTCTCTTTTGTAAGCCGATACAACCCCCCACAATGTTGTCCTGCTACAAGAGTCATTTGAGTAAGAGTCACGGTCGTCTACCGAGTATGACGGACATATCCATTACTTCTCTTTCCATGTGGACACCACAAAGAGACACAAACAAACCATAATCCACTATTAGCTTAGAATAATGATTGAAGCAAAACCTACACCCCCTTTGCTTCTATGAACCAAAAACCGATCCATTCTGTGACTGTCAACTTCGTTGCTGTCATCGTATGATCGTGATCTTCAAAAACCCAATCATCGCACACGCCCAATGCACTCTCCGGCAGCTCCACTATCGCGACAGCATCCGGGCAGTAAAAACTAAGTGCAAATTGGTTCCATGCTGATTACTGTTGCCAATAAAACGATTTCCCTTCGAGCGGACGCAAAACCCCGACACTATCGCTCTAATCATGCAGCTGCATCCCGAAACAGCAACGAACAACGCTATGGAAATTTCGCTCACCATCACCGGAGTCGAGCAAGCGTCATAAAGCACAATAATCTTGGTCCAATTTTTCCGCCAGCTTCCGAACCGCCCGAAACCGTACTCGCGCACGTACGTACCATTGGCTGAAAACTTTAATTTCCGCTCAACGTTTCACTCGCAGTCACAGTCCATTGTTGAAACGACCTACTTGGAAAAAGGTCGACCTTCCGGGTGATTTAATGCCAAACCCACGACGGAACGCGACGCGACTTAGGCAGGCCTTGTGCAGTGTTTAACTATTCACCGCCCAGACAGCGGTTCGAGTGCGAGCTGGCAAGATTTAAGCCCACCAGGAAGGAAAAAGGGTTGCCCGAACTGTGCGTCTGTTCTTTCCTTATCCAAAACCGGTTGGCGCATCCTTTAAAAGGTCGAAAGGGTTTTATTCTGGAGAAGAAACTCGGTCCCCGGTTTCTCCCATCGCCCTCACGCTCCCATACGTCATCGAGCAAGTTGGACGGATGGAAATAAAAAAAAAGGCAAACCAACGTGTTTGCTGCCTGCGACTTCGACATCACCATACGCACGATTGCTATTTTCGATTCCGGTTCGACTTTTGGCGCTACGGCCCGCCAAGTGATACGTTGTTTACTATTTACCCGTTCCCGTTTGTAGAATCAACATCGGGGTCGGATAAAGCAAAGGCCACGGAAACAGCTCTTTGGCGCTCATCTCATCTTCGTCATCCCACGACCTAGAGGATTGAGTTTCCACTCGAGCGAACCGAGCTTCTTTTGCACGTGTTTTCCTAGGAAAACTGTCGAAACTCTTAAGCCTGCGAGCCGGTACACAAACACGCTCGGGGAATAAAATCTACCCGGTCCCTGTTGTCCCACCCCAGCGCTTAATCCATCAACTCGACCAGCTACTTTCACAGCTAATAATCTTAATCATTCCCGAGCGCAATTTATTTAGGCGCGATTGCCACAAAAACACTCACACCGACTCGTGGCGCATGAGGTGGAGTGCCGCCATTATAAACCTCCGCTGCTCGCTGCGGGACCACTGTGAGTGAGTGAGTGGAGCGTATTTAAGTGTTAAATAAAATAATCAATAAACCCCCATCATTCGTCTACGCGGGAGAACGCTCCCGTCAAAGCAGCCAGTACACGAATGACACGCACCGCTTATCTGTAAATGCAAATCCTCTACCTCTGATGTAGATCGCAGTAATGGACACACAGAAAACACAGACACCCCCGGCTTAATGGGTTCGGTAGCAAATGGTGTCTGGTAGGTGGTTCGGATTTTCACCCACCAATCGAAGATCCTCGTAATGCACGAATCGGATTTTCAATAGCAATTAATTAAAAGCACCGATAATGTTGTGCCAATAGAGCCGTGAATGATGCTACCGATGATGATGATGATGATAATGATGATGGTAGCGTGGTAAAATCACTCCATCGAACCCTCCCCCTTTTTCCCATTGTGTGCACAGTTTTACAAGCTCAAGCACATCCATTTTTCGAACGCTTTTTCTTCACGCTCACCATTAAAATCTCGACCAGAACTCTCGCTCAGGGACTTATCAAATATTTGCCGTTCAATAAAACCCTGTGAGATGATGAAGCTCTCGATGAAGCTCTTTACAAATAGCAAACAAACAAAACAACCACACGCTCACTCACACACACACACACCCGACCAAAGCGGCCATTTATGTCGATGAGATTAACGTACAATAAATGTGCGAATATCGAACAACCACAGAAATCCCGCCCATTTCGACAATGGCGCAGTGCCGGTAATGTTGACAAGCGACGTTTTGCATGGGTCTGTTTCACTCATGCCTCAGGAGACAAATTACTCTCCGCCACCGGAAGACCGCAAACGATCCTTCGTGCGAATATAATTTTCACCCGGCATCGAGGAGTTTATCACGAACACCATCAGAGCAATTACGGGCGTGTGGGTAAAGGGGGCGAAAGTGGGGAGAACCGGCATTTTAATGGATAAAGGAAACCTTTCGGTCGGGTTATCGTACGCGGGTTAAGTTATCGTCCGGGAAATGGCCACAAGCTTTGGTGCGATTAGCCAACACCGAGATTCGAGCGGAGGTTCACCGTTCGCTAACTTTTGCGGACATTCATATTCATTGCCGTACTCGACTACTACGTCACTAAAAAGTGGAAGCTTGAGGTTTGTGGTGTGGACCTGGAATTTACACCTGAATCATTGTCCCCAAACTTTTGGCCTAACACCTACGCGTCCGTACTGTCTGTGTTGTGCCGAATCGGTGCAGTTTAAGTGCTAATGAAAATGATTCGGTCGTGAATAGCTAAAAGGTGGCCCTGTTGACAAACAATTTGCTGCCTAGTTTGGATGGCTTCTGTCGGTAGACGATGCGGACACCATGCTGCTGTTGCTTCTGGATGAAATGACCTGAAACGATGCTATCCGCTGGTGTTGTGTGATTCGTCTTAAATTCAATTGCTGTGTTCATCTTCAAGTCGATAGAGACAGCCAGAGCAGTCGTATATGAGGATGCCAGACTTATGGTGACCTGAGCATGTTTGATATTCATCCTCGTAGAGCAGGCCAGAATTAAGATGAAATTTAGAAATACGGTTCTCGTAAATTTTGCGAATTGTGCGTATAAGTCAGGCTCTACCACACATATCTGAAAGATCTAGAAAACAGGAACATAACTAAATAAGAGAACTGTAAATCATTGATGTCCATATCAGCGTCCCATGTCAAGATCTCGTTTAACTAATAGATGATGATACTCAAGTTTTACACCCTTGGTTGTCGAGTGGTTCTCTCTAACTTGAAGATTCAGACGAGATAGACAAGATCATCAACAGACGACATGCTCTAAGGAGTTCAAACTCTACTGAAGGGTCTTGGGAAATTTACATCAACTTTCTTTTGAGTAGAGAAGATCATCATGCGCCTTCGAGAAATAAGAATTTGTGATGAAACAAGCTATTTGTCATGCGAATCTATCTTGAGATCTTTGTGAATCACTTATCTCTTATCGCTTAAGATCTTATCGCGCCTCATAAGATTTCCTGATCTTGGAAACGCCCTAATCATGGTTCCACTCTTGGTAATTGTTGCACCTCAATATCTTGGCTTGGCTAAGATCGGGGATGTGATATTCAGCACCTTCATTCCTTACATTCTAAACTGTCCTCTATCTTAGATTACCATTACTTTGCATCTACATAGTGTCCATATCTCAGTATTATTGATTCTTAAGTTCCATTCATTGCGGATATCTCGCGTTACGTCCAAATTGTTGTAGTTAGTGATCTAGTGTTGATCATTTGAACACAAGTTAATAATTTTTCTTATTTTCTTGTCTGTTTCAGGAAAAAAGTGTCAACTGTAAATCTTCAATAACCGCAAGGCGACCATCTGGTGTGTGCAATCAGTGAACAATCCGACGAATTAAGTTGGTCTACGACCGCATGCGCTGAGCTATCAACAGGCCGCGACGACGTCAAACGTCGTGGCCACACCAAAAAAAAAAGCCCCACGCTCTGTACCATGAGTGCACTTTTACAAAACTTTAGCAATAGCACCGCTCACACAGCCGTACGGTACGGCCCCAACACATCATCGGCAGCAGCCCACGAGCTCGGCATGGTAGTCACAAAAGACGGACCGATTCCGGCCGTGTCCCTGGCAGGCCTAACCACAACGCTAGGGCTGGACGGATCGGCGGCCGAAGTGATGGTCGGGTTCGGTGGGAACGGTTCCGGCCCATCACAGGACCTTAGCGATATGGTGGACGGTTGCCCAAAACCGGACGATCTGCTCTACCCCAGCATCTTCGGCATCGATCTCGCTGTGCCGCAGTGGGAAGCCATCGGGACGGCACTCATCCTAACGCTCATCATCATCATCACCATCGTGGGGAACATACTCGTGATACTGAGCGTGTTCACCTACAAACCGCTCCGAATCGTGCAGAACTTCTTCATCGTATCGTTGGCAGTGGCGGATCTGACGGTAGCGATCCTGGTGTTACCGCTCAACGTCGCCTACTCGATCTTGGGCAGGTGGGAGTTTGGCATACACGTGTGCAAGATGTGGCTAACGTCGGACGTACTTTGCTGTACCGCCTCTATCCTGAATCTTTGCGCCATTGCGTTGGATCGATACTGGGCCATTACCGATCCGATCAACTACGCCCAAAAGCGAACGCTCGAGCGAGTGCTGGCGTTGATTGCGGGCGTTTGGGTATTATCGTTGCTGATCAGCTCACCGCCGCTGATCGGTTGGAACGACTGGCCCGAGGAGTTCTCGAGCGAGTTCCCGTGTCAATTAACGAGCAATCAGGGCTACGTCATCTATTCGTCGCTCGGCTCGTTCTTCATCCCACTCGTCATCATGACGATCGTGTACATCGAAATCTACATCGCTACCCGGCGAAGGTTACGCGAGCGTGCCCAGGCCTCCAAGATCAACACACTCGCAACGCGCAGCATCGGTATGGTGGCCGGTAACGGTGAGAAGGAGCTCACCACAACGCTACAACACCAGCAACAGCAGCACCAGCAGCACCAGCAGCAACATCATCAGCACCCGGATGTGCAGCATCACGGGCCAGACCATGGCGTGGTCCAGCACGACCAAGAGTCAATCAGTAGTGAAACGAACAACCACAACGAAATCACCGACACGAGTAGTGCGGGTGCGCTGGCCGGTAAAAAGACAGACGCCAAGAAGAAGGGCCGCCGGCTGGGCGCATACTTCGGCCGAGCCCTAACCGGTGGAGGCGTCAACCGGAAAAAGCACCACCGGAAACCGGGCGACGATGGTCGTGCGGAGGATGGTGGCCAGCAGCATCAGCGGTTAGCGGCGGCGCTACACCAGCGCGAAGAAGACTCGGTCACGGACAACCCGGACAATTCCGGTTCGGGCGAAAGTGGTGGCAAAGCGCCGACACCGGCCAACGCGTCCAGCACCGGCAACTGTGATATTCCGCCGACCGAATCGACGGAACGGTCGCGCAACGGAGCGGGCCACCGGGAGGTCGGGTTCCACGAGTCCACGACCGAGCTGGTGGCGAGCGGGACCGGCGGAAATGCGACGCCCGCCACCACCCGGATCGGGGGCCGGCTGAAGCAATCGTTCCGCAAGCCGGGCGGCATCAATCAGTTTATCGAGGAGAAGCAGAAGATTTCGCTGTCCAAGGAACGGCGGGCGGCCCGTACGCTCGGCATCATCATGGGCGTGTTCGTCGTGTGCTGGCTACCGTTCTTCCTCATGTACGTCATCCTGCCCTTCTGTCCCAGCTGCTGTCCGACGAATAAGTTAATTAATTTCATCACCTGGCTGGGCTACATCAACTCGGCGCTCAACCCGATTATTTACACCATATTCAATCTCGACTATCGGCGCGCCTTCAAGCGACTGCTCGGCATTAAGCAGTGAGCCGTGAGCCGTTGTTTGCCCTGCTCACGCTGCTCGCCGATTATGGTTCGTGTGGGAAAACGATGCTTTTCGGTGCCGGCGTAATCATTTCCGGGAAATCAGTTCTTCTTCGTGTCGGGGAAGCGTGTGTCCACTTTACCGGTTTTGTAACTGGGCAAAAAACGTGTACAGCCTAGGGACGGGAAACTGTCGGGATAAAGTGTGACAAACAAAAAACCAGGAAAAGGAAAAACAAAAGGCATCGGCAACAAACGATCGCCCATTACATACACACACACACACTCTACCGGTCGGGGCCGGAATTCAGCACTCATCACAAGCAGCCACTAAGTGGAACTGCTCGAAAGCCTTTTATGCCGAGAGGAACTATTAAGCGTCCTCATCCGTCCGCGCGAGTGTCCTTTTTTGTGTTTGGTGTCCTCGTGTACACGGGGAAAATATGGAAAAATGGAGCAAAAGCTTTTCACTCACCAGCAGCGCTATTG
Organism: Anopheles maculatus; assembly: GCA_002091835.1. Taxonomy (NCBI): domain Eukaryota; kingdom Metazoa; phylum Arthropoda; class Insecta; order Diptera; family Culicidae; genus Anopheles; species Anopheles maculatus. The sequence continues at coordinate 132,061 of KZ061912.1, read as the reverse complement.
ATTTTTATCTCTGTGGTTTTTTGTGCAGGTTTTGCTATTTTGTTTTTTTGCTAATTAATCCCCACGAGAAATCCGCCCGAGGTACAAAAGGTTTTTCTCTTCCCTTTTCCTGTTCCCTTTTTCCTAAAGCTCCCTACTGGCTCCCTACCCAACATCATTTATTTTATTCCTTCCCTTTTTTTTGTTTGTTTTGGACGTACTTTAACAGGGAAAAACCTTCCGAACGACTTTCGACGATGGACAGATAAACCGGAAACAAATAAACAACACACTGCTGCCCGTTCTTTTGTCTTAAAGCTGTGCGTCACTCCCGTCATATTTCATTCAAGCCTGCAGCTCGGATGAGGCACCAGGCGCCTCCATTGACGTTACGTTTGGGTTCCTTTTTGGCTTTATTAGGTGTGTTTTTTTTTGTTGTTGTTGGTTGTGGTTAGTTTCCCATTTTTTTGTCTTCATTCAATTCTCGCTCCTCGCTCACGTAAAGCGGAGCGGATGACGATTTTGTGATGAAAATCTAGTCAACGATATTCCACCCAGCCACCGGTAGAAAGAAAGTACGGGAAAACCGACATCCGTAACCCGGAAGCTATCTTGTTGTACGATTGCACTCTTCACTGCGCCTTCACGTGGACAATGTCGAGCAGCAGAGTGCCCACAATTCATGCCCATTCAACCCGGGTGCTCTTATCTTTGATCGTTGGCCATTTTCTTTTCCCCCTCGGTGTTACAGCAGCAACCGCGACAGACTCACACTGTGGACAGCTTGCGGTGATGGTGCTTGCCAACGAGCGGGCGTCCTATTTTCTGCCACTTTTGGCTTGCGGTTTGCCTTTAGGAAACCACCACCGGAAACGGAACAGTCAGTCAGAGCTTCGCCATTGAGCTTTAAAAACCCGTCTCTTCTGGCGCAACCTCTTTGAGTGATGTTTTCGTCCCAAGGTTCGCCAGCCGGGGTAGTGTAATCAAACCAATCTTGCCAACAATAAATTCCTCTCCTTTCCACCCTTCCCTCGCCTCGTGTTTAACGCTCCCCAACCCGGATGAGGTTATTGTTGGCGCGCGCGTTTCGGCTGAAACCGGGCAAACCACCACAAAACGGTTCTACATCCGGTGGAAAACAAATGGTCGGCAAACGCTTGGCGCACCGCTCCACGCTGATGTACGACAACAATAACAAGCCACTTTGTTCCCGTCACCAGTAAGAGCGACAGCCAGCTGCACGCTCACAGCCCGTGTCCAGCACCGGTACCGGGCGGCACAAAAATGGCCGGAAGGTGATCCATTCTTCATCGTCGTCGTCACGGTTGCCAAGGCGCACCGGAATCAACCGACGCAACGGTGGCGAAAAAGAAAAACAGTTTCAAAAACAAGCCCCCTGGGGGAGGGGGGGGAAGGTGTGCGGCAAGGAGTGGAGCATCGCATATTTTCCGGCCTCCAACAACATTCAACAATTGTTGGATGGGAAAGCATTTTGTAGCCCGCCCCGGCAACAAACACGACGAAACCGGGAAATCATTTTGTACTGTGCCGCGAACATTCCAAAAATGCGGGCCAAACAATAGCGAAGCGGGTAAGCAGAGCGCTCCACCCGCCCCCCTCCCCCTTCTTCAAAGGAATATGTTTTTCACGAGGGGGAGCACAAAGCACATTGGATGTAATCAGAACAATGCTAAGACTTTTGCGCATCGGTAAATAACGTCCTACATCGTGTACGGTGGATCAAGATCGCACGGAAGTGGAAAGGTGGAAAACTTTTTCCTTACCATCATCCGCCCATCATCATCCGATGCGTGTGTGTGTGGGTGAAAACTCACAGCGAAAGTCTTCAGCGCGACAAAACACTTCCTAACACACAATGCACACGCCCTCTGGTGGTGGGTAGTTGAAACGCAAATTATAATCCTTCACGACACCAACGTGGTGCTCATCCCGCAGCAACACACCTACCTACCTACCTACTCACCCATCTCGTGCATACGGTTCATTGTGATGTGAAGCTACTTAAAAGTGTGGCGCAGCAATGGCGGCTTGTTTTAGTGCCGGAGATTACAGTAAAAAGGAAAAGAAAAGGAAAGTTGTTTTCTGTGCTTATTTACGGCACCGTTTGCAACGGGTAATAATCATGTCAAAGGGCTTCCCGGGAAAGCATCAAATATATTACAAATTTTCCCATTTTCTCGGGTCCATCGTTGTTATAGCTTTGCTTTTTAATGCCCTCGATGTTGCGCTACCGGGAAGGAAACAACGCTACAGACAGACAATGAATGAAAGGCGTAATTAGTCAAATGAAAATCGTAAAACCGACAACCGATGCACAAAAGACGTTTGCCACCATACAAACAAACATCACCGAAAGAAAATTCAACACAGAAATAACAGAAATAACTTTCCATTTTGGAACAAGACAAACTTTTGCCACCGTTGTACGGTACCGTCAGGCTAGAGTCTATTTGCATTCCAATCATTTCCGAAACCAGCAAGACAATAATACTCCGACACGACCATCCGAACGGACCGAACTATGATTATTATCATCTGCGCTGCTACGTTGACTTCCTGCTGCTTACTGAACCGAACCGACTTCTCACAGTAACAAAACAAAAGCACGATACACTCCTGTCCTTGTCCTGACCTGGGAAGTCGAAAAGCCTGAAGGGTGCTGCAAGCTGCAACCGACCAGCCAACCAAGATCTGGTGCTTGTGCTTGGTTTGATTTGAAATTTGCTCCACAGCACAGTTTGCCCTGGTAATCCATTGTTTATACTGCTGCTGCTGGGGCGTCGTGCTAGCAGCTAGCATCCTTTCTTTCCCAAACTTTTACACAAAACTTTCACTCTTAGCAAACGAGTGACGTGTTGCGGAGTGTAAAACTAAAACTGGAAGACGAAAGAACTGGTTTCCCCGTGGAAATGGAAAAAAAATAGGCGACACCACCCACCGAAACCGAACTACTACGGATGCAGCGGATGTAGCGCATCTCCAACAAAAGCTCACTCTCGACCAAAAACCCGTTCTCGATGTGAAAAACCTCCAGCAGCTTCTTTTTACGAGCCCAAAGAGAAACCGCTGGACAAATATGCGGGACTGTTCGTGTTCACATATCGATAGGGAGTAGATTTTTTGGAGTGGGTTTCCATAGCAACACACAAACACACAGAAGAAAGACAGCCATATGACTTGTCTTGACTTGACTTGTCAACCTTTCAGCGCGTGCGAAAAACTCTAAACGCTAGCTGGTTTTCGCCCACCCGTTTTTCCCGGTGTAAAGTTTAGCTTGCGGGGAAAAAAAACAGAAGGTGCAGGAGATGCTTTGCGCGAGACAAAACATAAAAATTGCACCACATTTGTGAAACGGTTTCGAACGACGAAGCAAAACACAACATTTACGGGAACCGTGTTTGAGAGTTTTTCCCGTAAGAAAGCAGAAAAGAAAAAAACGAAACGTTGTATAGTATATGATAGTGTTTTAAAATTTGCTGCTGCGTCCCACGGGGGGCCGCCTAAGGAGAAGCAGCAGCGTATGTTTATGTTAGTGTTAGTAAGGAAAAATAGGAATTTCATAACGTACCTGTTGGAGAGTCTTGTTTTATGCGATGTAATGTAATTATTTTTTTCGTAACTTCGTTTCATCTTGCGGACCGTTTTTTCTAATGATACGAGAAGAAGCGGAGAAACAAATCAACATAACCACACACTCACGCACACACACAGACATACGTCCTCATATCGTTCCGGTGGGTACAGGTTCGTTAACTCAGAGCGAACCCACTGGCGCTTGTAATGTGTATATTTTGTACATGTGCATAAGAAAAAAACAAACAAACCAAATACAAAGTTCGGGCAAAAAGGGTCCAGAAAGTGAAAGAAAGAGAAGGAATGTGGAGAGAGAGAGTGTGTGAAGGATAAGAAGATAAGTGAAGCAGCAAACGAGCAAATAAAACAAAATCTGTTTCATCTCGAATGAAATGGGAAAACGTCTAGTAGTTAGTAGCAATACGGCAGCCATCAGGCAGCCATCCGCACAGTCAAATGTTCATCAGGAGATTGAGCGGGCTTACCTGTGGTGTTACGGTTTTCTTATTTCCTGTCCACTGGGTAACGTTCCTGGTTCCTTCCTGGTGGTACACTGTAATGCGGTGCCATGTTACACCAGGTGTAACGAGATTTAATTGTAGCGCTAGTAGAATAAAAACATAACACGACAGTAATCAAAGCGATCGAAACCGTGACACGCGACTCGGTTGCGTCTAAACCCCCCCCCAAAAACCGTGCTTATCGTTGTACCGTAGAACGGATGATATGTGAAGAAAACGAAAGTCGATCGAAGGACAAAAATTAAACCATAAAACCAAACCAAATACTCTCCATTAAAAGCCAATGTAAATAAAGATTAAAAAATGCAATAGCTGCTTCGCAAAATTGCAACTGACAAGCAAATACAGCAAGCAAACGAGAAAAATGGAGTGTAAAAAGGCATGTGGCAAACGGGAAGTTACGCAAAAAAAAGGTTCCAATTTTCTTTGCTCACACTTGCTATCGTTATCGAATTCTAAATGTGTATCAAAAAAAACGGGCGAAAATAAATCTATTCCAATTCCATTTTGCAAACTGCATATAAAATCGAAAACACACGCACACGCTCGAGAAAGGCGGAAAGCAAAACGATAAGCGTGGGTCTGTTGACTGGTTTTCTTGCAACCGTTGTTGTTTGCTGCTGAATGTAAAAGCTTACAAAAAACAGATCACCGAAAAGAAATAAAGAAATGCGGTGTAAAAGTTAATGCAAAACAGCGGCCAATAAGTAGAAATCGAACGTTAATAAGCGAAAACTAAATAAATCGAATCAGAAAACTCCAGATACACTGCAGAAAGAGAGAGAGAGAGAAGAGAGTTTGGAAATGAAGCTAAACGTAAAACATGGACACACGAACTGGAAACGCTGCCTAGGTTTTAGTTTCAATTTTGCAATAAAGAATCTGAATTCGAACAGAAGCGTCAAACAGAATGGTGAAACCCCGGGTTGGCAAATCATTTTTTCCCCCGCAATCCGAAAGCTTCAATTCTGTCCGAACAGAGAGACAAGTCTGGACGGGATTCGATACACGGTGCTGACGTCTTAGTCGCCGTCGTTCGTCCAATTGCATCAGGGGAGTTCCTCAGTAGAGCAGGAAGTGTTACGAACGCTTAATTCCCGTCAATCAGTGTGTCGCTGCTGCCAACGTCACATTCCTTTCAATTTCTGTTTCCACAACCAACCATCACACCAACTCCCCACAGTCTCCTGTTGTGCCACCGATTGCCCAGTCGAAGCTGGCAATAGAAACGTTTGCTCGTTTCTGATTTAATTACCATTTAATTAGAAGGGAAAATTAAAAATTAATTAGATTCACCGAGACCCGTTCCCAGACCGGTAGCACCGGGCGGTCCGTTCCGTTTGGCTTTTGCCCACACCGAATGATTTTATCCCATTTTTCTGCAAATGGCCCATCGCCCCACAGTGAAAGGTGTGGTCGGCAAAGTCGAAAAAAAAACTTTACATCTTCTGCGCCTCCTTTTCCCGCTGACTGAATGAAACGTCAAACGGTCAAAGAATTCCTGCAAAGAAACTTCCCAACGAACCCCCCCATTCCATTCGAACCTTCGGACCATCACACAAATGAACAGACGAAGTCCACTCGCAATCCAATCGAACCACCATTTTTCGAAAGAGAACTTTTGCGAAACGATCGGTACCGGCGCGCGGCCATCGGCTTTGAACCTTGAAACACGTGGCCTTTTTCCCCACGGAGAAAACTTTCGTTTCAATGCCCGGTGTTGACGGACAAAAACGGACGTTGGTCCACCACAAACTGCGATGGGTCGGAGATGATAAAGTTTCTGTGCAGCGATTGATTTGATTACTATCAACCAACAAGCGGGGAGAAAATATGAAACATTTTATATCCCGTCCGGTCTGCTCCGTGCCCGACGTTGTTTGCGTTCACTTCACACAGACAGATGCGGATTGCTTTCCGAAGAAGAAGAAACAACAGCACCCGCGCAAGAGTTCAAAGGCTTACCTACTACCTTCAATCGATAATCATCGTTCGGTTCCATTCGTTCGTTCGTGGTTTCGAGGGAGTTTTTCTGTGGAACTTTTAAGAGCGT
>KZ061912.1:62933-125901 GCA_002091835.1 Anopheles maculatus | reverse complement strand
AGCGTCGTAGGCAAATGTTTTCCACCCGGCCAGCTAAGCTCTGGCTGGCTCGCCAAACCACAACCGAATCTGGTGATGCTTTCGTCGAGTCGAAGTTTGTGTTTTGGTTCACATCTGCTAAAAGTCACAGGATGGGAGTAGGGGAGAGTGAAAGAGTTTGGAAAAATAATACAATCGGGCATCGGCCAGGGAGGTTGCTTTCATACCGACTACATTTATCGGCAGCAGCCATAACCCAAGCTTGTCCTTAGTAAGCAAGAAAGCTTCAGCCATTCCAATGATGATCCGAATCGCTTCCAATCCTATCCTGTGATCGATTCGATGAAACGTCTTGGAATGCTTGGTCCCTGGCTGATGTTCCTAACACCCCGTGATCCTAGCAAGAGGTCGTCCATAAATTACTCTAACCCTTAAAGATGAATATTGTTTAACCTTACTTACTCACTGCTGCAACAATCCTCAACTCCGCTCACGGTCTAGCGCCGTCGTCTGCCAATCCATTATCCCGACCGTTCTGGCGGACGCATCAACGCCATCACTCCATCTTAGTTTTAGCCTACCACGCCTCCTCTGTCCATGTGGACGGCCTAAAAGGACTTTACGGGCTGGATCGTCCGGTGCCATTCTCATGACATGACCAGCCCACCGGAGCCTGGCGAGCCTAATTCGCTGCACGATGGTGAGATCACCGTACAGCTCATAGAGCTCGTCATTGTAGCGGCTCCTCCAGTGTCCTTCCACACATACAGGGTCAAAAAATCTTTCTGAGCATTTTCCTTTGGACAAAGTCCATGTCTCAGAGGCGTATGTGAGTACTGGGACTATAAAGGTTCTTTACAGTCAGTCCCAGCTTCGTCCGTAGCGACAGGTATTTTGAGTGGAAAAATTTTGTCAGGCTGTAGTATGACCGGTTGGCGCAACTCAATGTCTATGTTGTTGTCAATGCTGACTTTTGACCCCAGATAGGTGAAGTTTTGGACGACTTCGAAGGTGCGATCACCTATCTGTACATCACCCCTACGTAAATCAGTTTTTGTTAACAGGGCCGCTGGTGATGCCATCATCATTGTGGTTTTAGCCTGGTTGTTCTCCAACCCGAGATTCAGTGCCGAATGCTCGATCCTTTGGTAAGCTTCTGCTACATAGGAGAGCTACATCAAACCAATGATGTCTATGTCATGAACGTATGCCAAGATCTGGACTACTCCAAAGTTTCCACCTCCGAGTCTTGGATGGTCCTCTCTAGCACCAGATTGAATAGGAGGCAAGCAAGCCCGTCTCCCTGGCACAGACCCTTGGTGGTAGCAAAGGACCCTGAGAGTTTTCCATCCACCTTCACCTAATTGCTTAACCATGGTGGACGATAATGACAGAATTTAATGATTTCCTGACTCTGTGTCCTAGAGCTCCAACAAATTATTCATTGTATACAAAAATGTTTCATTACTAGTCCAAAAATTGGAACATTTAGGACCAAAATTTGATAAAAGGTTTATCACGCGGCAAAACAGTTTCAAATAGTTGGCACATCCTGGCTAGTGTATTAAGGTTTTGCAAACTTTTTCATAATTCGTGATTCATGAATTCATAATTCATAATGTTCGTGCAATATAGATTTATTTTTCTATCTGTCTCCACTAAGCCGCGCGCGTTTGTTTACACTCCTTTCCGCTATACTATTTTTCTTCTACCCATGCGGTCCATTTCGGATGGACGACACTCACCCAACAACTGTCAAAAGTTGAGTTACCCCGGATAATCCGTTGTACCAGGTTTGTCCACAACAGCTGTGACACTTTTTGATCCTAGGAACGAAGATTGAGAATAGCCTGGATAAGATGAGTTCCAAGTTATCATTCAAGCGCAATTAAGGCTTAAATTGCGATAACCGTTGGTACCAGCTAACTGATCGCAAAATCTCAATTTCAACGTTCCGTAATGTATGGATGACCACCGCGTTTAGTTGCGGTTTGTTTATGATTCCCCGAAAAAGAAAAAATCCGTCCATCCACTCCCGATTCCGTACCGTCATTTTCGCAGTAATTTGATCCTGCCTTTGGTTTCACTATCCTCGCCAGAACTCCGGTGAAGAGAGAAAAAGAGAGAGAGAGACAGACAGATCTACACCTCCCCGACTTAGATCCGACACACCAAACCAAGCAACGAAACAAAAGTGAAACAACACCGACACCACAGTATCAAGTTTCGAGTGCGAAACGGCCGGTGGCTTAGCCGTTCTAGGAAAGTTTCGTCGTAGGCAAATGTTTTCCACCCGGCCAGCTAAGCTCTGGCTGGCTCGCCAAACCACAACCGAATCTGGTGATGCTTTCGTCGAGTCGAAGTTTGTGTTTTGGTTCACATCTGCTAAAAGTCACAGGATGGGAGTAGGGGAGAGTGAAAGAGTTTGGAAAAATAATACAATCGGGCATCGGCCAGGGAGGTTGCTTTCATACCGACTACATTTATCGGCAGCAGCCATAACCCAAGCTTGTCCTTAGTAAGCAAGAAAGCTTCAGCCATTCCAATGATGATCCGAATCGCTTCCAATCCTATCCATTCCATTCATTGGTCGAGCACTCGATTCGATGAAACGTCTTGGAATGCTTGGTCCCTGGCTGATGTTCCTAACACCCCGTGATCCTAGCAAGAGGTCGTCCATAAATTACTCTAACCCTTAAAGATGAATATTGTTTAACCTTACTTACTCACTGCTGCAACAATCCTCAACTCCGCTCACGGTCTAGCGCCGTCGTCTGCCAATCCATTATCCCGACCGTTCTGGCGGACGCATCAACGCCATCACTCCATCTTAGTTTTAGCCTACCACGCCTCCTCTGTCCATGTGGACGGCCTAAAAGGACTTTACGGGCTGGATCGTCCGGTGCCATTCTCATGACATGACCAGCCCACCGGAGCCTGGCGAGCCTAATTCGCTGCACGATGGTGAGATCACCGTACAGCTCATAGAGCTCGTCATTGTAGCGGCTCCTCCAGTGTCCTTCCACACATACAGGGTCAAAAAATCTTTCTGAGCATTTTCCTTTGGACAAAGTCCATGTCTCAGAGGCGTATGTGAGTACTGGGACTATAAAGGTTCTTTACAGTCAGTCCCAGCTTCGTCCGTAGCGACAGGTATTTTGAGTGGAAAAATTTTGTCAGGCTGTAGTATGACCGGTTGGCGCAACTCAATGTCTATGTTGTTGTCAATGCTGACTTTTGACCCCAGATAGGTGAAGTTTTGGACGACTTCGAAGGTGCGATCACCTATCTGTACATCACCCCTACGTAAATCAGTTTTTGTTAACAGGGCCGCTGGTGATGCCATCATCATTGTGGTTTTAGCCTGGTTGTTCTCCAACCCGAGATTCAGTGCCGAATGCTCGATCCTTTGGTAAGCTTCTGCTACATAGGAGAGCTACATCAAACCAATGATGTCTATGTCATGAACGTATGCCAAGATCTGGACTACTCCAAAGTTTCCACCTCCGAGTCTTGGATGGTCCTCTCTAGCACCAGATTGAATAGGAGGCAAGCAAGCCCGTCTCCCTGGCACAGACCCTTGGTGGTAGCAAAGGACCCTGAGAGTTTTCCATCCACCTTCACCTAATTGCTTAACCATGGTGGACGATAATGACAGAATTTAATGATTTCCTGACTCTGTGTCCTAGAGCTCCAACAAATTATTCATTGTATACAAAAATGTTTCATTACTAGTCCAAAAATTGGAACATTTAGGACCAAAATTTGATAAAAGGTTTATCACGCGGCAAAACAGTTTCAAATAGTTGGCACATCCTGGCTAGTGTATTAAGGTTTTGCAAACTTTTTCATAATTCGTGATTCATGAATTCATAATTCATAATGTTCGTGCAATATAGATTTATTTTTCTATCTGTCTCCACTAAGCCGCGCGCGTTTGTTTACACTCCTTTCCGCTATACTATTTTTCTTCTACCCATGCGGTCCATTTCGGATGGACGACACTCACCCAACAACTGTCAAAAGTTGAGTTACCCCGGATAATCCGTTGTACCAGGTTTGTCCACAACAGCTGTGACACTTTTTGATCCTAGGAACGAAGATTGAGAATAGCCTGGATAAGATGAGTTCCAAGTTATCATTCAAGCGCAATTAAGGCTTAAATTGCGATAACCGTTGGTACCAGCTAACTGATCGCAAAATCTCAATTTCAACGTTCCGTAATGTATGGATGACCACCGCGTTTAGTTGCGGTTTGTTTATGATTCCCCGAAAAAGAAAAAATCCGTCCATCCACTCCCGATTCCGTACCGTCATTTTCGCAGTAATTTGATCCTGCCTTTGGTTTCACTATCCTCGCCAGAACTCCGGTGAAGAGAGAAAAAGAGAGAGAGAGACAGACAGATCTACACCTCCCCGACTTAGATCCGACACACCAAACCAAGCAACGAAACAAAAGTGAAACAACACCGACACCACAGTATCAAGTTTCGAGTGCGAAACGGCCGGTGGCTTAGCCGTTCTAGGAAAGTTTCTAAAGCCCACCCACCCGTTTACCCCGTGGCACCGACAGTTGAATCCGTAACATCCGAAAAACAACGACAACTGCGAAATGGAGCTGGCGCTGGAAGGCACCAGCATTAAACAACAATTAATAATACCTCCCACCATAATCCTCGTTCTTCGGAAGCACCATGGCAGTGGATGCCTCTAGGTTTTAGCTGTGCCCCGGTCCCAACGTTACCGCTTTCGGTGCGGCACTGTGCGAGGCATTAAATTATGTTTCAATCAAGCACTGATAGTAGCGGCTAACGGCCGGTGAAAGCATCGCCGCACAATAGCCCGCCGTTCGGTTATCAATGCCCCCCCAGTAATCATTACCACATCACGTGACTCGATACGAGGCGTATCACATTGACACATTGTCACACCGCTGCCGCTACTCCATTGTTGAGGAAGGCAGTCGGAGTGCCTCTACACGCATTGGTCTGAGCTGACGCACAGCACTGACAGACACCCGGACGAACTCCGATAGGGTAACCAGCGTTCGTGGCTGCTTTCCTTTTCGCCTTTTCAAAGTCGCTCTGAATGGTGTATGATGCATCCCGAAGCTGATAAGTTTCGCAGCAACCGACGGCATGCGTCACTGCGTCGTGCGTCCGTGCGTCACCGTGGTCACCAACTCTGGTTGCCCGATCTTAGATGCACCTGTACCTGCATGAACTACATTTGCCGCAGTACCTGACCTTTGGCGTCCAGGTGTAAAGTCCAGCAAGACCTGCAGGAACCTGTACCGCTGGGGCAACATCTTCACCTGCTTCCTCGTGCTTTGTGTACGGTCGTGAGCGCGCGCGCGTGTGTATGTAGATTGTATTTGACTGTGGCAAATCACAACACCGGACAACCGGAGGATGTAACGACCTGGGAGGAAGCAAGTAAGATTCAAAGAGAGGGAGAGATTAGAGGTGAAAACGTAAACGTAAGGAAGATTTCAAATATCAGCTGAACAGGCAAAAACGCTGATAAGGATGCTTCTGGTGCCCCACTAAGGTCTTACTGCAATCCCGGACCGTGAAGAGATCTCTTATCAATGCTAGCAAGCGCACGGTGGCGGTGGCCGGGTGGAAGGCAAAACAAAACTTTCCTCATCACCATTCGGACCGGCTAGCGATCAGTTGAGCCGTGTCGAATCGATCGGATAGACACATACGCCGGACCGCGGGCGAATCCTTGTTCTCGCAGCGAAAGAAAAGCACCGTTTCCGTCCAATTCCGTACCGATAATTCCGGTGCTCGGTGCTCTGGCTGCACAACTTTTGCGTTCCGAGTTACTGTGAAAATGCTGTGACCGCGTGTGTCCACCCAATCGGTGTACTAGAAAGCCAACCGTAACACAAACTGTAAAGTGTGAAATCTCTTGTCGTCCTGCATCGATCCTTCCCGATCGAACGAGTAACGAGTTTCCGCTGTGACGAGTTCTATTTACTTTCGCAACATACACCCGAGCGAGCCCGGCGAGGTTCAGCGATGAGTTTCCTGCGGGCGTTCAATCAGACCGGAAGGGTGTTGCGATGCGGACAGCAGCTACCCAAGCGTTACTTTTCCATCGTTGGAAGTCCGAACGTCAGTGCCTATCTTATGCAGCAGGTAAGTGTCGTGTACGGATGCTGGTTTCCAAGAAATCTAATGCCGGAAACAAACCTAACAAACTCCGTCCAAAGTCCAACATCGCCAAGGATGCTTGGCTTCACATGCGTCACAACATAGAACGCTCGACGCATAACGTGACTTTTTTATGTGGAAGCAAACACGGCAGCACGCGAGAACCAGCTCCAGTGTGCCCCCTCATAATCACAACCCTTACACTGGGCGCGATAACCCACGAACCAAACGAAGCCACCCTTGCAACACAATGTGTGGAGTAGTAGTGATTGGCCTGAATATTCAATCAGCCGCACTGTGGCTTGCGTTCAACGGTTCCTAGTTGACATTGTAGCGCTAGACCTTGTCCAAACTAAATCGGCAAAACAGAATGATGCTCCCGTTGTTCAAGCGCATTAATTATCAAACCGAGTCATGCCGGAAGGATCCATTCCATTGTCCGGCCGTTCTGTTTGTTCCATAATAAATGCCCTAATCTGCTGTGACTCGCACACAAATCTCACACAACCGGTGACCGCGTACATGCCACGGTGATTGATATTATCACACCGGCACCCCCTAATTAGTATCAAAAAGCGTGCCCGACCGGAATCGGATTACTGGTGACGACGCATCGAATGATGCGGAGAAATAATCACCTGCAAATTAGCAAAACACACCCTGGAGGACATCCTACGGGACCGGTGGGCACGCACTGTTTGGACACACAATTGTTGCAGTGCTACCGATGCCTGCTAAATTTAATTACCCTCGCCGAATGGCCCCCTGAACTTTGTGTGAACTTTGGAACTTTGGAACCGTCGGTGGCTTGTGTTTGCACACGGCAAACCTACTCCACAAAAGCCAAAGTCTACTCCGGTTCCTTCTCCAGGACACAACACTAACCCGACAACTTAGTGTTGTGCAGCAGCTGTTTGCTTTTCCCCTTGGTCTCGGTCCCTTGCTGCACACCGATCGGAGCGATTGGTGTGGAAATTTATTTGATTTGAAATTACATTCGAACAACAACAGCTCCCATCAACGGCGATTGATTGATCTTATCGCCAGCATCGGGGAAGGTTCGGTCGAGAAGACGCTTGATCCGCCCGCATGATTCGCTCGGTCCAGCAGCACGCGCGCACCGCTGGAAACCTTGGAATTTGAGCAGCGCCCCCGGAAGATGGGGCTAGCAGGGCTGGGAAGTTAAAAGTTTTTGTTTTGAAACACCGACTGCAAAACAACCACTATCGGGACAAAACACACACACACACACCCAAGCCTTCCGAGGTGGACGGATTCATAGGCACGCTCATAATCAGCAATCGGTGTCGATTCGCTCGGAATAACAGGAAGGGCGCGCATGTTTGGACTTCGGTATCGGAACATTGACACACACTTAGCTTTGATTGCCTGAGTGACGTTCCAGCCCAGATTAGCCCACCGACCGACCGTACACCCTCGTCCCCCCCCGGGGACAATCTAATTTCGTAACTTTCTAATCGTGATATCGTGGCACGGCGGTGGTACGCTTCTTTTGATGTGAACTGCCACGCGCACTTGAAAGGATTTCTCCCTTTCCTTACACCTGTGGTGAAGGGACCTATGGGGGTACCGGGGAGTGGTGTGGTTTTATCTTGTACGACAATACAGTAGTGGTCATAAGTGTAAGGATACGATTATCGATATCTAAATCCAAGGGCGATTATTCTTTGCATCTTGCATTGAATTATTTTTCTTCTGTAAGCAACATGGGGTTTACATAATTAAAGTAGTCTTCTCGTCATGCATCAGTCGTGCATTTAAGCCAAAAAAAACTTATATCCTTTTTTATAGAGAGAGAAATAAGTGAAATTGCAGTACATACAGTGGTGGACAAAATGATAGGACCAGTTACCTACAGGTATTTTTAAAACTATTGCGTTCGGTATTTATATTTGCTATAGAGACCTCAAAATATTGTAAATCATCAACAACTGTACTTAAGTCCTTATTTCCTTATAATGGGCTTATTACATAACGGTAGAAAGTAGGAATTGGCACGTCAAAACGCGTTTGACAGAAGTTACCGCGGCTCGGAAAAATGAATTGGTCTCATCCAATGTACTTTCTGTCAAAAAGGGGAATACGGCTATCAAAGTGTAAAATCGGAAGTAAACACATAAAACAGTTGTTGTTTGGAGCTGTAGATTAATTGTGAAAATTTAATCATAGTTCTTTTGTTAGTTTTGTTAGTTATTTCCTTTCATTTTAAATACCAAAATTTGTTTGACATAAAATTCCGTTCTCTTTTCCAAGCATGTTATTACACTTGGCACGCGAAATTCTCTGTCAGAAAACAGAAGTGACAGACAAATTCCGGAATTATTCCTGTAATGTAATAAGGGCTTAAGCAATACGGCCAGTCCGTTCTATATGAATGCAAACAACAACTTTAGCAGAATCTTTCTTTGGGTTTTCAATCAATATGAGAAAAAATCTGTCCAAAACTCATAACTATGGGCTGTCATGGGCACAATTCAATTTAGACTACTTTGATCATTTTTGTAGAAGATTCTACAGAATGCAGAAGGAGACAACATTGAATTTCAAGCCAAATATGCTAAATGTGATGATGATACAATGAAAATAGTCATTTATTCTCGTTGATTCATTACACATACACTAATGTATGTATGTACCGGGCGGCCCGGTGGTGTATCCGATAGCGGCGCCGGTCTTCACACGGTAGGACCGGGGTTCGAATCCCGGCGGACCGCCTCCCCGTACGCAGGACTGACTATCCAGCTACGGGTAAAACCAAGTCATAGAAAGTTAGAAATAGCAGGCCAAGACCGACTGAGGTTGTAGAGCCAGAGAATAAGAAGAAGAAGAAGAAGTTTTTAATAAAGACAATCGGGCACAGCACCAATTTCGTTCGCCGAGATTCGATAGACGCTCACTTCAAAATGAGTTATTTAAACTTTAAAACCTCAATTCGACGCGAATCCGCAACCCAAAATGTGAGGGATTTCTTCTCATACAAACGGGAACGAACGTTGCCGCCAAAGTACACATTTATTTCAAAGGCTGCTACGATTCAAAATCACCATAAGAATGAGTACAGTTCAAAGAAACGTGAGTGACTATTGAGTGCCCGCAGCGATCGAATCTTGGCGAACGAGATTGGTGCTGTGCCCGAATGTGGCTTTATACTTATGCCAACTAGTGTATTCCATGACAATTTTATAGACCACAGCATTTTGATACCTTACATGCAGGCTTTACCGGAGAATCATGACAGATTAGATGAAAGGAGCATGACTTGGTGGAATGTTTTATTATACACCTAGTGGTGGTGGTGATGGTACAGCCACCCCGCACTCTCACGCGTGGAGTTAGAAGGCTAAACAATTGATGCCAGTTTTTGAACAATTTCCTGGAAGTCTCCATTCATCCCCACCAAAGCTGTAGCTGACGTTAAAGCGATAGTTTTTCATCAATCTAAGCGACGTACTAATATCAAACACATTAAACCTTTCCTATTGTTTGCCTCACTTTGTACCGCGCACACTACAAAGCTCGGTTCAATTTGTGTAATTGTTTGCAATAAAAGCGTTCCATGTAGTCGAGCCTTCGCTTTCGCTGCTGACACTGTTGTCAAGCAATGATACGCTTGCATTTCTCTTATTTACGGTGGAATTCAATTTGCTATTGAGCGATTGTAATAACTCCGCACACGGATATATGGCAAACATAAAGCGCCGAGCGAGTGCGTTAAAACAATCGTAAAATTTTAATAACGCTCCGCTTGATACGGGGGAAAACAAACAATTTGGCATAATTATAATTTATTACAAAGCTGTTGTGTGTTGCATTTTTCCTTACTTACCCAACCGAAGTGGGCCGAAGTGCATCCGTGTCATGGGGTCGCTGTTATTCGTTTTCCGATAGAATCCGGGTGGAAATCAAATAAAATTTCAATTACTTCAGCAAACCCGACGTTCGACGCATTGTGTAAAGGCGTACGGCTGAAGCTGCATTCGCTGGCACTAGCGCGCGAGAGACAGCATGGCGTGACAATACGTTCGAACGAATCAAAGTAATTATAATGCACATCGAACATACCCCCCCCAGGCCAATGAGCTGACAAATGAAGAATTAAAGAAAATAGAGCGAGCAAAACAATGTAATAAAAAAAAAAACTTACGTACAGCGTGGAATGGAAAATCAAATAATAATGAAAAATAATTTCCGCCACAATTGCTGCACAAAATTGCGCTACATCCAATGCGCGACGACGTAATCCCGCGAAAAGCGAACAGAAACGACAGAATCGTGCGCTTTAACAGTGTGCAGAGCTTTTGTTGAGCGGGCTGAAAACTCTCAGCAGCAGCAGCACCGGTAGTGTTAATTAACTTTGAACCTGATTGTCTTTGGTTCGAACTCGGGACATTGGGACTTCTTTGCTGGGAATGTGTTTTGTTTTTCTCTGCGCTTCCTTCCTGCACGTACAGGAGGCATTATGCTTGGCGAAAATAATGATTTATCTCATTGCTGAGAAATAGAAGATGATCCTTTTTCAAGTGCACACTAACAGCATGGTTCTCTCTCCTTTAATAGACCTGGGAATGACTCTGTGCATGCCTATTGTAGTATTTTGATCTCCGAGCACAACAATACTTCTATCACGAGAAGATTCATTGGACGACGAGGAGATTCCCTTCGATTACAAGGTGTCATCATAGATGACTTTGCATGGTCGAAGAGTTCCCTTAGACGACGAGATCCTTCAGTGAGTTCTGCTAGACGAGGTCTCTTAGAATGCAATGTCTTTAAGTAGAAGAAGCTTGGACAGCAATGCTCGTTTAACTATAAAGTCTCTTGATAATGGAAGACGTGCAATAGACGAGTTCGCTTTAACAACGATATAATGCCCCTACTTCAATTACGAAGACTCTCAGTAGTTGAGGTTCCTTCGACTACGAGAACTATCCATAGACGAATTCCTTCGGACGACAAAGATTCTCCGATAACTACATATTTGACTAGAAAGGCCTGTCAAGTGTCGAATCTCCTTCGAAGACGAATTCTTTTACCAGACGAGATTCTACCGAATACAACGTCTCTTTAAAGAGGAGACCCCGTTGTTGGTTACGAGAAGCTATCCCTTGGTTGACAAGTCTATTGTAGCAAGGCCCCATGTGATCTCCCGTTCGCCCCACTGTCAATCCTTCAGCCGATGCCACACGTTTCACCAACAACGACACGGGCCATTTTTTTAAAGAGATGGATAACCGTATTTCGCTATTGCTAATGAAGCTAAATAAATTTCCCCCATTGGAAATGAGTCACCAACGCAAATCTCCTCGATCCCTCTTGAGATTCCATTTTTAGCTCAAGGCGCACCGAAATGAATTTCAAACGAAGCCTCCAACAAACCCGACACATTAAAACACTAACCAGGCACAACGAAACCGAACCAAAACAAAAAACCAAACAAAAAAAAAATCAACCCCCGACAGATAGAATCCGGATTGTTCCACCGCTTCACAACGGCATAATGAGCGAAAAAAGATCCATTTTGGGATCGGTGGCCGCATGCTAGAAATAATGATACAAAAATGCTTTACCCACAACAGCGCTTTCGCTTCTGGCCGGACCTTCGCCCACTAACAATAAGAAGAAATATCAAAAATGGATGCTAATAGCCCCCACCGCCCAGCGGTGTGACGAGAAAAAGAACCAACGAAAAATGAGTCCTCAGCAGAAGCAGCAGCAGCAGCAGCAAAAAAAAGGAACCACCTCCACCCAAAAGATCCCGGGGCACGAACTTCCGCGGGCGTAGGAATTTGCAAGTACGGTTTAAAACGCGTCCCGGCCTGGTTTGGAATGGAAAAAGTTTACGCGATGCTCGCGGAATCTCAACACGAATATCGGTGTCTGGCTGGGTGTGGCACGCCTTCCTGTAGCGGCTTGATGAAAAAAGTTTCGATTGTTTTCCGATATGATATTGGCCCGGCCGGGCCGCTATTACCGAACGCAGCGAACGCACCCTTTTTTTCGTGAGGTGTGTGTGTGTGGTACGAACCCGGAATACTAAAACCTCCGGCATTAGGAACACTTTTTACACCAGCCCGTCGGTTGTCGGTGCTCGTTTTTCCTCTATCACTGCGATGCGGTGATACTCATGTAATGCAATCAAAGCCAGGTTAAACACCTACTTGTTGTTTGTTTTTGGGCGCTTGGTGTGTTTAAATTTTCATAACATTTGTCCCAACACTTTGCCGTACAGTCCGGGAAGCTCTGCGTGAAGTTGTGCCCAACTTCTTCTCCTCCAGCAAGCCTTTCTGTCCCTTCGAGTGACCGTATCCTTTTCGTTCCATATTTTTCTCTCCGTAGGCCAATAAGGCGAAAAACGTCAACCGTACCTTGCACGGTCTTCACGAACGGAAGCAGGCCACATTCGACGAGCGCAGCCAGCTCAAGTACGCTAGACGGCTGGTGGTAAAGCTAGGCAGTGCCGTCATCACTCGCGAGGACGAACATGGTCTCGCGCTGGGTCGTCTTGCCTCGATCGTCGAACAAGTCGCCGAATATCATGTGGAGGGCCGCGAGTGCATCATGGTAACGAGTGGTGCCGTAGCATTCGGCAAACAAAAGCTTACCCAGGAGCTGCTGATGTCCCTGTCGATGCGTGAAACGCTGTCGCCGACGGATCATACGCGCCAGGACGCCGGTACACTGCTCGAACCGCGGGCAGCCGCTGCCGTCGGCCAATCCGGTCTGATGTCACTGTACGATGCAATGTTCGCCCAGTACGGGATCAAGATTGCACAGGTGCTGGTGACCGAGCCCGACTTCTACAACGAAGAGACAAGAAAGAATCTGTTCAGCACACTGTCGGAGCTGATCAGTCTCAACATTGTGCCGATCATCAACACGAACGATGCCGTCGTACCGCCAATGTTTATCGTCGATCAGGAAGTGTCGGCCACGGGCAAAAAGCGTGGCATACGCATCAAGGACAACGACAGTTTGGCGGCACTGCTCGCCGCGGAAATTCATGCCGATCTGCTGATCCTCATGTCGGATGTGGACGGTATTTACAACAAACCACCGTGGGAGGATGGTGCACGGTTGATGCATACGTACTGTGCCGGCGATAAAAATCTGATCAAGTTTGGCGAAAAGTCGAAGGTCGGTACCGGTGGCATGAACTCGAAGGTAATGGCAGCGACCTGGGCCCTCGATCGGGGAGTGAGCGTTGTGATCTGTAACGGTACGCAGGACAAAGCTATCAAAAGTATACTTACCGGCCGTAAGGTGGGTACGTTCTTCACGGAGTCCACCGCGGAGAAGGTAACTCCCGTCGAGCAGATTGCCGAAAATGGTAAGTCACGGGAGCGGCACTGCTTGCTTTGATCGGATTGATTGACATTTCTGCATCATTCGCTCCTCGTAGCTCGTAGTGGTAGCCGTGTTCTTCAGAATCTCACCGCAAACGAACGTGCACAGGCGGTCAACACACTGGCCGATCTGCTCGTATCACGTCAGTCACAAATCTTGGAAGCAAACGCGAAAGATCTTGAGGAGGCAAAGAAGTCCGGACTGGCGAAGCCTCTGCTTTCACGACTTTCCCTGACTCCCTCCAAGTTGGAAAGTTTGGCCAAGGGACTTAAGCAGATTGCAGACGATAGTCACAAGGTAAGCCGCTACAATTATTACCCACCCGGGTTATTAACAAGGAATGTTTTTTTTTTTCTGTCGTAGAATGTGGGCCGCATAGTCAAACGTACCAAACTAGCGGATGGACTCGAGCTGAAGCAAATCACCGTCCCGATCGGTGTACTGTTGGTCATATTCGAGTCACGCCCGGACTCTCTGCCTCAGGTGGCCGCTCTCGCGATGGCTTCCGGCAATGGATTGCTGCTCAAGGGTGGCAAGGAAGCAGCACACAGCAATCGCGCCCTTATGGAGCTGGTCAAAGAATCGCTCGCACCTACGGGAGCGTCAAACGCAATCTCCCTCGTATCAACGCGCGAAGAGATTAGCGATCTGCTCTCGATGGACGAACACATCGATCTGATCATACCGCGTGGATCGAGTGAGCTGGTGCGCAGCATTCAGGAGAAGGCCCAACACATTCCGGTGATGGGCCATGCCGAAGGTATCTGCCATGTGTACGTCGATCGTGAGGCAGATCTGGACAAGGCGCTGAAGATCATTCGCGATTCCAAGTGTGACTATCCGGCGGGTAAGTGATGGAAGCCTGTTGGCTGTTGGCTCCCGATCATCACATTCCAATGAATTCTTTTCTTTGCAGCCTGTAACGCAATGGAAACGCTGCTCATCCACGAGGACCTGCTGCAGAACAGTTCCTTCTTCACCGACGTGTGCAATATGTTGAAGCGCGAAGGTGTCAAAATCAATTCCGGTCCGAAACTTAACCAGCAATTGACGTTCGGTCCACCCCAGGCAAAATCGCTCAAGTTCGAGTATGGGGCGTTGGAGTGCAGCATTGAGGTGGTGAAAAATCTGGAGGAAGCAATCGATCATGTTCACACGTACGGCAGCGGCCATACGGATGTTATCGTGACAGAAAATCGTACGTAAAATTCATCATCCGTCGTTCAGCTACAATGACTTACATTTTGTTCATCCCATTCTTTCATTCTAGCCTCGTCGGCCCACTACTTCCAGAGCAACGTGGACAGTGCTTGTGTATTCCACAACGCTAGCAGTCGCTTCGCGGACGGATTCCGCTTCGGACTCGGCGCGGAGGTGGGCATTTCCACCGCCAGGATACACGCCCGCGGACCGGTCGGTGTCGAGGGTCTGCTCACGACGAAATGGATCCTCAGCGGCGTTGACCATACGGCTGCGGAATTTACCGAAGGATCCCGTGCCTGGCTACATCAGTCGTTACCGACCGAATAATGGACGGTACGTCCATCGTCCGGTTGTTTCTGTCCCTGGCAAACGTGCTCCCATTTACCAAGCTTTCTTCACTCGAATTGCACTCGCTAACATTTACAACTGCCAGCGTTTGATGTGCCTTCCGCATAGCGAGTGTTGTGTGCGAGAAAGGAGGACGTACGTAATGCGTAACGCAATCGAATAAACTCGATTAATTATCCTTACCCGCCCCCATATCATATTAGCGCACCGATGGCATATAATCGCTCCGTATCGCTCTGCGGGTTTAATGCGAGTCTGCGGGCTGTGGGCAGAGTTTTGGGGTTGAAAAGTGAAATAAAAGCCGCCTGTAAATAACGATAGTTTAATTCTTTCGAGCTGTTACTGTTCTTTCCTTCCTTTCTACAGGCGCTCGAGTCCGGTGTAAGGCCGATGGGCGCACACTTAAGTGTTTAAAAATAAAATTAATTTCAGCCGTGCCTAATGAGCGCGCAATAAATTATGTGTACCGCAGTTCGAAACTGTTGGACCGAAATTTTCCCACCAATGATCGATCGGTTGCTGTTGTTACTCACAACGGTACGATTCATTGAATTATACGTGTTGTTTTCCACCAGTCTCGAATGCACGGCCATGGCCCATTCTAGGACCATTTGTACGGTAAACATTTAACGCCACTACACTTGTGCAGTTATACTGCACAATTCCCACTCTAAACTCGTGGCATTCATATCACATTCTATCCGTCTGTAATTAATCTTTATTAGCGGTAGTTATTACATCGACCTTACCAACTAACACGCAAACACTGACAGCAAAGCGAGCGGGACAACAGCTATCTGTACAAAATATTTACAACTCTACTGTGAATCGTTTCCACTCGTTCCGACCCACCCGCCACCAGATTCCCGCGCAGTTGTGCGTGTGTGTGTGTGTGTGTTTGTAGTTTTCAAGTAAATACATAAGTAGTGTTATCACATCCTTCTGCAACACTGTTTGCATCACGCCTGATCCAGGCCGAGCCATAGGTACAAAGCTCGATTCCGCTCAATGATTATCAAAATCGGACAAATCAAACACGGGCATTTCAAGCGGTGCCAGTGTGGACAGATTGTCGTGCATCAGCCCTACCGAATGCTTCTGCGTACCGCTGCCATGTCCGTTGCCACCACCTTTGCCCGTGTTTGCCGACGATTCAGCATCGACTCCTCAAAGCGAGCGGGACAACAGCTATCTGTACAAAATATTTACAACTCTACTGTGAATCGTTTCCATTCGTTCCGACCCACCCGCCACCAGATTCCCGCGCAGTTGTGCGTGTGTGTGTGTGTGTGTTTGTAGTGTTCAAGTAAATACATAAGTAGTGTTATCACATCCTTCTGCAACACTGTTTGCATCACGCCTGATCCAGGCCGAGCCAAAGGTACAAAGCTCGATTCCGCTCAATGATTATCAAAATCGGACAAATCAAACACGGGCATTTCGAGCGGTGCCAGTGTGGACAGATTGTCGTGCATCAGCCCTACCGAATGCTTCTGCGTACCGCTGCCATGTCCGCTGCCACCACCTTTGCCCGTGTTTGCCGACGATTCAGCATCGACGCCCTTTGCAGTGTCGGAACAGCCCGTTTCTTTCGCTTCCCGCTCGTAGTAGCGCACCTTTTCCCGCAGCTCCTCATTTTCCGTCGCGTATTCATCCACATTCTGGGACATCCGCTGGATTAGGATGTGCAGCGAGTGGTTAAGCGCGATCAGATCGTTGACGGTTTTGGTTCCACTGCCGCTGGCATTCGCCGTAGCCAGCGCCGGACTGTTGGTGGCAATGTTTCTGCTTAACGTTTCCAGCAAACCGTCCGTATCGTCGAGATTATGATAGATCGCTACCTGCAGCTCGTTATACTTGTCCATCTTTTCGATCTGTTGGGCCAGAAATTCGGGATTCTTGCGGCGCTGATAATCGACCGCTCGCAGGTAACGATCGTACTGTTGCTTCTTTACCAGCAACCAGTCAACCTGCTTCAGGTGATACTTTCGCTGCAGCTGAAGCGATTCCTGTACGACGGCATTCGTTTGCAGCTTCAGTGCTTCGTTCAAGTGTGAAATGGCCTTCCGATGGCATTCGATAGCGTCGTCGAATCGTCGATTTTTTGCACAATTTTCTGCCCTCCTGCCGTACATGTGAGCCTAAAGCAGATGTTGCGTTAGTGCGGGTACCGACATTTACTTCTACATCGTGCACACTTTCGCCAAGTTACCCTATTTAGGTGTGAATTTTCCATCGATTCGCAGCACAACCACAACGTAAACAAACTTTCACAAACATCTGCTTTGTTGTGAAACGAGCAAAACAGCTGATTCGCCCGTGGGTGGCAGTGTTGCCAAAGTGGTACGACTCGCACCAACTGCGAATCCAGCTGTCACTTTTATTTCGCCACATTGTTCTATTTACGTGTTTGTTTTTACGACGTTTCTACAACTTTTTACACTCCTCACGCAGCTAAACGGCGCGTTTCTTTTTTTTGTGTAATTTTATTAGTGAAAGTTTTATCGCGAGTGCATATTTCGGTAGTATGAAGAGCAATCGGTCGCCCGTTCATCAGCCTAGCAAATCTACCGGACGCCCAAGGTGATACGAACGTCCCGCGCGCAGCAATATATACTGGACCAACCCAAATCCCAGCTAAATTTCTTAAAGAACAGATCGTAATCTTCGCTCCAGAATGAATAGGGACGAAATTTTAGCACACCTTACCGAAATGTTTGGTGATCACATCGAACAGCAACGAATTATAGCGACGATCGAGAAATACGACGATTGTAAGTACGGATCAACAACGTCAAGGTTGGACGGATAGCTTGCGTGTATGCGTGTGTAGGTGAATGTGTGTATGCGAGTGTTGGTAACTATCCTTTCTTCTCCTCTTCGTAGTAAATGCGTGTGTCGAGGCACTGCTAAAGGACGAGGAACAAATCGTTTCCTTTCCGGAGCTGGACAGCACTTTTGACAAACTGCCACTAGCCGCCTTTCCTGCCGATGATGTCAGTGATTCCGTTACAGGACCGGATCGTTCAACGGGTGCCACTCGCAAGCTGGTAAACCCTGCCAAAACCGACACAGCAGACATGACGTCCAGCTTCGCTTCCCTGCTGCAAAAAGGGAGCTTTCCGGTGCAATTTCAACAGCCCCCGGTACCCAGCAACAGCAGCACCACTAGCCAACGGCCACGAAGCACCGGCAAACAGAAACCCACCGAGCTGCCGGCAAACTTTCAAAACATCCTCGACATGGTGGCTCAAGGTTATCGCGTAATGGTGCTGATGCGTGGAGCACCGGGCAGCGGCAAATCTTACCTATCGCGAACGCTTATCGACCAAACCTCTGAGGGTGATTATCGTAATCATATTTTTAGCGCCGACGACTACTTCATGGTGAACGGAATGTACAAATTCCAGCCCGATGCGCTTGATGCTGCGCATCGTTTTAATCAACAAAACGTGCTCTCGAAGGCACGTGACGGTTGGAGCCCGATCGTCGTAGACAATACCAACATTCGGCTGTGGGAGATGTACCCGTACGTGCAGATCGCGGCCGACCATGGGTACTTCCTCGATGTGCTGGAACCAACGACACACTGGCGAAATAATAGCCGCAGTCTCGCCATACGGAATACGCACGGTGTGCCCGAGCCGAAAATAAAGAGCATGTTGCAAAACTTTGAGAAGCTCACCAATGTGCAGGAGCTGTATCGCTTGTGCAAGCTCGAGCACACCCTATACATTCCAGTGAAGATGCGCCACTATCCCATCCTGCCGAGCGATTGCTTGATGCACGACGACACAAAGCCGTCTGTCGCAACGGAATCATCGGTAGCATACGCCGATCCGCAGGCACCTATCAAATGGTCCGAACCATGGGCAGACATGACAAAAGCAACGAAAGACAATTTAAAACACCTGCCTAACGGGCGAGTAACCGACCTATCGGCCATACCGCCACCGAAACCACCACGCGATCTACAGAAAATAGGAACACCAGTTAAAGGGGCCCCATCACGACACCAACGCTCACCGATCGACGACGAGAGTGATCTCGGGGCCACGGGAGGACAGTGCAATAAATTTAACGAAGATGATTTTTCCTGGGATTTTACCGACGATTGGCGTAAATCGGACACCAACTGGAAACCGTACGATACGGAAAGCAATCAGTTCTGGGGCCAAACGGCGTCCGCGTTGGAAGAAAAGCAAAAGAAACAACCTCCAGCACTGGACGTTTTAGCACTGGAAGCTCAACCACAGCGAACGATCAACCCTAATTACGAACCGATTGCCGAATTCCTGCTTTCAAGCGTCAAAGAACCGACCAAACTACCGATAAAGTTCTCGGAGCAAACGACACAAAAACCTCTTCCGCCGGCGAGTAAAGAAAAGCAATCGAAAAAAACTGACTCGAAGCGTATTGCGTTAGTTAAACACAAACGCGGGTGTCCGAACGAAAATACGAGCTTTTCGGAAATTTGTAACCTCTACCCGAAGGTTCCAGAATCCTATCTGTGGGATCTGTTCGAAAAGTGTAGTGGCGATGGCGATTGGGTTGCGAACATACTGCTCGAAGAACAAAAGTTGGAAAACTTTGAAAACTCCTTCGAAGCGTCTCAACAGCAGCAGCAGCAGCACCACCACAGGGAAAACAATGGAGGCACAACAATTGACGCTCTAACTGACACAACGTTCAAGTGGAACTTGCTTGACTGTAACTGCAACGAGCAGATAGCAAAGGCCGTTTCGAGGGCTGCTTCAACGACTGCCGTCGTGGCTTCTATGCTCAAGGTGAACGCTGAACCAGACCTCATGTCTACCGGTTCGTCCGGCAATCAGTCACCGCGCGAAACAAACCGTCGTGGCCAGGGACAGCGTGAAACGGCACAGGCAATCAAGCGAGAAATTGAGGCGCGTTGCGTGGTTGGGAATGAACACTTTTCCGAACCGATTCGAAAGTTGCGGCTCGCTAGAAAGATCGTTACGCCCGCCGACGAATCACCTCCGGGCGAAATGCTTGATTTGGAAGCCACCGACAAAGCGACCGACAGTGAGGTGGTGGAACTACAGCTCGGAGTAGAACTGGTGCAGCAACTGCACTCCATCTTCAAGGACAAACACTGCCCGAAATCGCTCGAACTAGACGACATACAGTCCGACCGGACACGGGTATTTATGGCGACGGAAATGGCGGAACAATTGTATCTGCTGTTCCTCGATTCGCTTTACAGCTACACCGAGGAGGAGAAGCTTCACTGCTTACGGGAAGACGCTCGTATGGCGCAGCTGATGCAGACGGAGGAAAAGTACCCGGCCATGTTCAAACCTCCCAATCCGTCCGGTGTTCCTAACCTCAAAGACATTATGGAGATGGAGGAAGCACTCGCCGCCTATCAGAAGGATACGAACGCCTCCTGGCAGAAACCAGGACCACCCGATCTGGCCCAACAGATGTCACAGCAGAAGCTGAAACAAATGTTTCCCCACGTTAATGGGGAAGATTTGGTGCAGATACTGGCCGCACACAACAATCGTTTCGATGAAACGGTGCAGGTGCTGAACGCATCCATCCCCGACACCGTCCGGCGGCAGATGCTCGAAAAGGAGGAACTGCTGAAACAGCGGGCAGAGAACGAGAAGCAAAAGTTGCTCGATCTGTTCAGCTCACCCACCTTCGCGTCACCATCACCGACGGGATCGAGCCTGTCCGGTGAGGAAGCAATCAACTTCCATCTCATCAAGGCGGAAGAATGTCGCAATCTGGCCCAGCATCATCTCGACCTCAAGAACGAATGCCACGAAAGATCGCGACAAGCGATACAGCGCAATGTGCCTGGGTTGGCGGACTACTATTCACAAATCGCTCGGCTACACCGGACCAAGATCGACATGTACAATAGCCGGGCCTCGAACTGCATCATGGAGGTGCACAAGCTGAAGCTCAACAATGACGCAGTGCTGGATCTGCACTATCTCCACTCGCAGGAAGCGTTACGATGCTTGGAACTGTTCCTGGCCGAGCATGCCTCGAAGCTGCTCAACTCGCAACAGCGCTTCAAGACACTGTACATCATTACGGGTCGTGGTTTGCATTCGGCCGATGGTAAACCGATCATCAAGCAGCGCGTGAAAGGATTGCTTCGAGCAAAGAACATAAGGTGGGTGATGCGAATTAAATGGCGCCTGATCTCTTAAGGCGCACTAAAACTTATATCTGAAAAATTTCCCTGGTGCATAGAACGCGTTTAATTTTTTTTTACCGGTTTTGTATACTCGTCTCTCGGCAAACTCTTCCCTAACTACACCTTAAACTCAGCATGTTGACAATATTTTACGTACTTTCCCATCATTTGGTCGGTTTAGCTGAGGTCTAGGTTCAATGAGCGGAGCAAAAGTATTTACCTGTTAATTATTTTTCAGTTTTATCAGTTTCTGCTCTATAATATGATCATTCAATACTATTAGGTGATCAGGTGAGCACTAGCCCAAAGCAAATGATGATGCTTTTCTCCAGAATGCAAAGAATGTTATAAAATCGATAATATTAAACAGGAAGCACTTCGCCATCCCCAACTTCTTTGTTCAAAACAGAGGACGCACAAATTTGAAAACGTTGTCGGTAGTTCGTCCACTTAAAATACCTGTCGCGACGGACGAAGCTGGGACTGTATAGAACCTTTATAGTCCCAGTACTCACATACGCCGGGGCGGGCCGGTGGTAGATGCGACAGTGGCGCCGGTCTTCACACGGCAGGACCGGGGTTCAAGTCTATTCTGGGCCGTTCCCCCATAGTGAGGACTGACTATCCAACTATGCGGTAACAATAAGTCTAGTAAGCCAAAAATGGCAGGCATCACCTAAGAGGTCGTTAGGCCAAGAAAGAAGAAGAAGAAGACTCACATACGCCTCTGAGACATGGACTTTGTTCAAAACTGACGAAACCCTTTTAGCCGCGTCAAGCTCTATGAGCTGTACGGTGATCTCACCATCGTGCAGCGAATTAGGCTCGGCAAGCTCCGGTGGGCTGGTCATGTTATGAGAATGGCACCAGACAACCCAGCACGTAAAGTCCTTTTAGTCCGTTCACATGGACAGAGGATGCGTGGTAGGGCCAAACTGAGATAGAGTGATGGCGTTGATGCGTCCGCCAGAACGGCCGGTATATTAGATTGGCAGATGACGGCACTAGACCGTGAGCGGTATCCAATCCTCGATATCCAATCAAGCCAAGACTGCGAAGGTGGAGTTGGTAGTTCGACTGCTTTAGCTTTGGCCGCATTAGTTGCTTCAAATCTACTGGTATCTGTTTATCATTTTTACTTCTTCAGTATCTCTAGCGGATTCCTTCATCTTCCACCGTTAGTCTTAGGCTCGGTCTCCATTCAAAACCATTGAATAGTGTTAATGTTAATCCTTCTTTCCGACAGATATACCGAGCTGAACCCTGGTTTCCTAAAGATCAAGCTCTACAATCGCGACGATCTAGAGCAGCTGATGATGATGGAAGAACCCTAACGAGCGAAATAGAACGGTGGTGATCGAAAGTCGGACTCAAGTGTACTTAAAACCACCGGAAGCAGAACAAATCGAAAACAATGCCGAGTCACACGCTACACGCCGTACCCTGTGTAGCAGTAAAGAAGGAAAGCAGAAAGGGAATCACGATGAACCCGAATGTACCTGATTTCAAGTCATGAGTCATCCGCGAGTCATTTAGCGTATGTAGGTAAAAAGGGAAAGACGCCTCAACACGTCCTAGCACAAAAAAGATAGCAATGTACATATAAATTGATTGTATAGGTGACAACACTTAGCCATACGAGAAAAGGTAAAGCAATGGGACGACTAGACAGTGTTGTAACGATGTATAAAAAAAACGTGTATCAAATAAAAGTTTATGACCAAATAGACCATTTGCCATCGACCAGCTTCATCTGCTTGCGGGCCGTTCTGTACGGGTGCTTTTGCTTTTCCATGCTGGCCGGATTCATGTTCCACATGCGTTCCTTCTTTTTGTTTATTCTCTTTTGCTCCTCGACCGAAAGGATATGGAAGGTGTTGTTTGTCTGGTAGCTCGCTACGCTAGAAACTGACGAACCAGGAACCTTTTGGTACTGCTGAAACAGAAAACCGTGAGCATACGAGTCGGCTTTTCGTTTGTTTTGAATATTCTTTACCTTTAGGTTGTTTTTCGCCTGAGACGCCTGTCTGACGGTGGATCCCGCTTCATCACCAACGTACTGTATGCTCTGATGGCTCAATGAAAATTTCGATAACTTTTTTCGTTTCCTTAAAAATTGAAGAATATAAATCCATTTGCAGTGGTAAAACAGACAACAGAAAAGATGAACGAATGTGGAACCTACATAATGTCCTCGAAGTAAACGTGCTTGACCAGATTCTTTGCGCTGATACGCCGTTCCGGACAGTAGACTAGCATCCGCTTCATCAAATCAATTCCTATGGCATTCAACAGCGGAAGGTGAAGTCGTAACTCTATTCCTCGGCGGTTCGGAAACTTTAAATTGTTCACGTTCAATGGTTTAAAGCGCTCCAGCACCTGGCCGGACGGGGATCCGAGCAGGGTATGTATTGCATCCAACATTTCAAGCTCATTTTCGCCTTGAAACAGTGGCTTCAGGGTGAGCATTTCGTAGAAGCAACAGCCCACTGCCCAAACGTCCATCTTGGGCCCATAATGACCCAACGATAGCATACATTCCGGAGCCCGATACCAGCGGGTCGCTATGTAGATCGCGAATGGTGGACGATTCGTGATGCGTGCCGCACTTCCAAAGTCTGCTAGTTGCAGAGCTTCCCTCTGCAAAACAAAAAGATAATTAATACGGTCGGTCTATTGCGTATGATAGGACGTTAATCTATGTGCTTACTCTGCCTACGATTCCATCGTGAAATTTAACCAATATATTCTCCGGCTTCACATCCCGGTGGAATATATCGTTTTGGTGCAGATGTTCCAACCCTAGCACGATTTGGTACAGCATTTTTCGGACGCGAGCCTCCGAAAACGGACGTGACCGGGTCTGCATGTACTCGTACAGGCTCATGTCCATTAGGTCCATTATTAGCGTTAGACTGCATTTCTCACTGGCAAGTTTAAATGTAACGGTTAACGTAACGACCTCAACGACCTCTCCCCCACTTCGCTTCGGGGTTCAACACTTACAACACGTAATCGAAAATGTGCATTATGTTTGGGTGGCTGGGCACGGATTTCATGAGCTGAATTTCGGGAAAGGCCACCTCGCAATTCAAGTCCGAGCACGCATCGATCAGATGTTTGGCGGCATAGGATTTCCCCGATCGCCGGCAGCGCACGTGATAAACTTCCGAATAGGCACCGCTCCCGATTTGTTCGATGATGTCGTATCCTGCAAAAGCGATAGATCTCGTTCAGTTAAGTGTTCGTCTGCTAATCCGATATGCCAACACCATCTCTCACCTGTAATGCTGATAACACTCATCCTTCCATCGAACCGGTCAGCCCGGTACAGAAGCCTGTTTTCTTATTCTTAAAAAAAGGAAATGCGACTAGCATCAAATCAATGAAGCTGGGATTGTATTGCTACACATCGATCGATGCGTACTTTGATTATGCGATATTTATTGGTTCTTGCTCGATTCGTTCACGCACGTAGTAATCTCGCGAATAAAAAGGCACGACGTTGCGCTGCTTATAGTAAATTGTAAGTATCTTCACGGGTGTACAACTTCATCTACAGTTTGGAATGAAAATGAACCACATGGTGGCATCTTTCCGCTTGCCCTTTTAAACTAATTAAACTAATCCAAAGAAGAAAATCAACCGTCGCAATGCAATTATCATATTGCAATCGTTTGAATGGGAAATCAAAATCAGTTTAAAAACCATATTACACTATATAAAACTCTAAACTGTGTTACAAACAATCTTCTCATGGCATGTTCTCTTTCTGTTCGCCCGCCCGCTCACACAGTAACGCCCGGTTCCGTATCGAACGGCGGAACAGATTTCCCTTTGGCTGGAACTCTTTCTTTGGTGGCGTTTCCAGGAACACACCCTCGAAGATGGTTTCCAGGTTTAGGCGGCTTCGGCTAACGTTCCCATCCGGTGGGGTTAACCCGATGCGGGCATGTATTTCGTCCAGCGTAACATACCCTTCCGCTGGTTGGCCGTTGCTGCTGTTCGCTGTTTGGTGCTGTTGTGTTGTCGGTGGCGTCGCGTACATCGGTGTGCTGCAGCCCGAATAGCTTCGTCCAGACTTTGGGGTCGAGAAGGACATATCGAACGGTTCCTGCTCGATCGGCGAAAGTGATCGAGCCGATGGGGACATCGAACAGGCAGAGAACGGTGGCATCTCGTCGAGCAAACTGCCTTCCATCACGCCGCTTCCATCGTCTGATCCGTTGAACGGCGACAGGTACCCATCCTCATCCGACGAGGTACTATCGTAGTCCTTCTGAGCGGGTGGTTCTTTTCGAAAAACGGTGCTTCTCGGTGGCGTTGTGACTTTATTCATTGCGGTTTTGGGGTAGTGCAAACGAGATACGTGGGTACCGCACTGGTTTCTCACAGGCACGCTAGTAATCGAACGGGTAGAACTCTCCAAAAACAAACACCAATTAAATGCGGCTACGCACAACGCAGGTACAGATTGTGTTTTGCAGGTAAACGAGTCAGGACGCAAAAGCGGTTCATATTTTTGGCAACACTTTGAATTGGTTTGACGTTTGTCACGTTTGTACTTCGCACTCACTCGCACCGAACGATGCGCTTCTCGCTTACTCTACCTGCTACGAACCGATTTGACAGTTCGATTGCACAGTCGAACCCTATGGTGATGGTTGTTCGCAGCACACAACGCACGCTACAGCTGGGTTCGGCTATGTGATTACCGTCGAAAGTCGTTGAGCTTCGTCGTTTCCCTTCCCATTGCGTTGTTGAAAACATGAAAGCATAACCATCATCATCATCATCATCAGCAGCAGCAGCAGCAGTAGCAGCAGCAGCAGCATCAGCATCAGCAACGATAGCGACAAGTGTATTCTTTTTACCGTACCTGCTGACTACGTTTTCCAATCGTGCTATGCGCGATTGCCTGTAGCCCACAATTCACCACGGTAAATATCGGTTGCATTCGCTCAGCCATCGCTATCCGCGCCCGCTGGTACGGGTATGATGCTATCGGGCTGCAGCCAGCTTCGAAGCACCACCAGGCAGCTTCGAGGAAGCGGGTGGATGGCAGACAGACGGACGGATAACGATAGCTGGGCCTACTTTTATCCGGGTGAAAACCAGCAGCACCTTACAGGGCAGTTCGGTCTGTAGTAAGGATAAAAACTTACACATCGCACCCTGTCAAAAGATATCAACTTCCGGGAACGAAATCAACAGAACCGGATTTTTATTGATTTTGTGTGACAGCGTATCGATTTGGCAAACTTTACACACACTGATAATTGTTTTCTTTTGTCCTTTTTCCCCACTTTCTTTCCACCGGTGCTGTGATCAGCTGGTCCCGTTGAAGCCACTTGCCTTAAAGCTTCGTCTGGCCGCGGAACAAACACGGAGACGCCAAGATCTCTACCTTCAAAGACTGATCGCAATAGTAGGCTGCGGGCGGTGGTGTTGTAGTGATTGCGCGTGGTTAAGGTGATTTGCAAAACACAGAAGAAGGACGGCTGAATTCTGCACTCAAGGCAGGACCGGATCTGATGCGTAAATAGTGGCTATAACAAAAGAGCGAGAGAGAGAGAGAGAGAGAGAGAGAGACAGAGAAAGAAAGGTTCCCCTGCTACAAAAGGACTGCTCCGGAAAGAATCACACCATCGCCATTAGGCTCCATCCAGCTTACAGCCGCAACAAGGAAAAGGCTTCACAATTGACAAACTACAAATGCCCAGAGGTAAACGTCGTCACGCCATAGACATGCGGCCCAGCGAAGAAGACCAACAGTCGACCAAACGGCAACGAAATAGTTATCAAAGGTAAGGACATTCCGGATGGCACCCCGCAACTGTGTTTCGCGTTTTCCGCGGCGAAAGATCATTCGGGAAAAGCGCGTGTGGCGTGTTCGCGTCCAGGTTAGCATTTTCACATTTCTTTCCACCACCCACCAAATGTGCCGGGGCAGCGGACGGTTCGCGAAATCCGCATGTACGTACGCTTGTGCTTATGGTCGATTGTGCTGCATGGCGCGCGTCTTTTTTAAAAAAAGATCAACATGATATTTTTAGCACAGCAGGGCAGACAGACAGATAGGTCCACTAGCGAACGAACTGCGCTTTCCTTCCCAAATTTTCACTTGTCCATTTGTCAGCGAAACACCGTCCACGGCGCACATCACGGCAGCTTCTTTGAATGTGTAACACGCCCGCGATAACAGTGATAAGTGTGTGCATAACATAGGCGGATACTGATCGCCACGGCGGCGACGGCGGGTGTTTAGTGCCTTTTTTTTCTCGATTAAGATCTGTCAACGGCAACAGGAGATTAACGATGGGTGACGGAATGTACACAGCTGTGTTTTTTGGGGACACCGTTTTTCTGCAATCAGAACTGTACTGACATTGTTTTGTTTTGGTGTTTTTCTGCACTTTCTTTTTCGTTTGCAGCTCGAGGCGTTACAGCAAATCGGAAGACGCGTTTAGTCAGAAGCGATGTCTCGCCTGGTTCCGGGAGTACACCACACCGGATGATACGGACACTTTAGGTAAGAAAAACGGCTGCCGTAAAGGAACCGTATGCAAATGTATTAAGTAATCGGATTCGGAGCTGGTGGTCGACACCCCTTTGTGTCGCCCTTCCGGACCGGGTTTGGGTGGTAAACAATAGATCTATTTATAGGCAACCGAGCGGAAGTAGTAGTCTTGCGTTTGATGTCACGTTCAAGCTGCTCAAGGAGCATACATTAAACCACTTCTCGCTATCCTTTATAGGGCCGGAAGGAATGGAAAAGTTCTGCGAAGACATTGGCGTAGAGCCGGAGAACGTGGCGATGCTCGTGCTGGCATACAAGATGGGTGCCAAACAGATGGGCTTCTTCACGCAAAGTGAATGGCTAAAGGGTTTGACCGATCTGCAGTGCGACACCGCGTCCAAGGTGCAGTGTAAGCTGGAGTACCTAAGAAACATGCTGAACGACCCGAACTCCTTTAAAATTATCTACAGATATGCCTACCATTTGTCAGCGAAACACCGTCCACGGCGCACATCACGGCAGCTTCTTTGAATGTGTAACACGCCCGCGATAACAGTGATAAGTGTGTGCATAACATAGGCGGATACTGATCGCCACGGCGGCGACGGCGGGTGTTTAGTGCCTTTTTTTTCTCGATTAAGATCTGTCAACGGCAACAGGAGATTAACGATGGGTGACGGAATGTACACAGCTGTGTTTTTTGGGGACACCGTTTTTCTGCAATCAGAACTGTACTGACATTGTTTTGTTTTGGTGTTTTTCTGCACTTTCTTTTTCGTTTGCAGCTCGAGGCGTTACAGCAAATCGGAAGACGCGTTTAGTCAGAAGCGATGTCTCGCCTGGTTCCGGGAGTACACCACACCGGATGATACGGACACTTTAGGTAAGAAAAACGGCTGCCGTAAAGGAACCGTATGCAAATGTATTAAGTAATCGGATTCGGAGCTGGTGGTCGACACCCCTTTGTGTCGCCCTTCCGGACCGGGTTTGGGTGGTAAACAATAGATCTATTTATAGGCAACCGAGCGGAAGTAGTAGTCTTGCGTTTGATGTCACGTTCAAGCTGCTCAAGGAGCATACATTAAACCACTTCTCGCTATCCTTTATAGGGCCGGAAGGAATGGAAAAGTTCTGCGAAGACATTGGCGTAGAGCCGGAGAACGTGGCGATGCTCGTGCTGGCATACAAGATGGGTGCCAAACAGATGGGCTTCTTCACGCAAAGTGAATGGCTAAAGGGTTTGACCGATCTGCAGTGCGACACCGCGTCCAAGGTGCAGTGTAAGCTGGAGTACCTAAGAAACATGCTGAACGACCCGAACTCCTTTAAAATTATCTACAGATATGCCTACGATTTTGCGAGGGTAAGTGTGTGTGTGTGTGTGTCTGAAGGTGTCCTTTATGCGCCTGCGACGAGAACTGTTTCTCATCAAACATTGTGCTTTCCTTTATTGACACTCCCTCTTCGCCACAACAGGATAAAGACCAACGGAGTATGGATATAGAAACGGCGAAAGCAATGCTACAGCTATTACTCGGAAAGCATTGGCCACTGTACGCACAATTTGCCCAATTCCTAGAGCAGTCCAAGTACAAAGTGATCAACAAGGATCAGTGGTGTAATATACTAGAGTTTTCCCGCACCATCTCCAACGATCTAACGAACTATGACGTCGATGGAGCTTGTAAGTGTCTTCTTTCCAATAATAATCATAACCCAAGCAATTTTCATTACGCCCGATAGTTGATTGGACAAGGTTCGGTGTGTTTAACATGGTACGGTCGTTGAAAATGTCAATAGATTTCGGGATGGATTCAAAATTAACGTGACGCATGAGGTTAAGCATAGTGAGGAGGTTGTTTCCTTCTAAAGAAAAGCTAGACATTCCTATGGAAGCCCGGTCGGGCGACACTATTGTCTCGACCCTTCAACAGAATCATATAATGAGTCAGAGTGAGGAAAACCCGATAACCCTGATAGCTTAATCTTAATCGATCCCTTACCTCGGTCCAAGAATCCGAGTACTGGGTTCAGGTTATGGACAAGCTTGGCATCGTCTAACAAAGTGACGAATGAGCAATTAATGGGTGTCAAAGAAAGCTACATGATGTTGGATGGCTACGACTGGCAGGGACTTCGTGTACTGAGTGCTTCGTTTGTACCGTGTTTGTGTGAAACATTTCGTTATCGAATAGAGGGTCAGATAGACGTCAGGCTGATGAAGGTAGAAGTTGCAAAAAAGCCAATCAATCATGATTTTTGGGCTAATTTTAATTAACAAGATTGTAGTGCACATGTTAATTAAATTAATTGAAGTGCATATGTTAAGCTTATACAGGGTGTTCGAGATAAACTTGACGGTCACCTACGGAGAAAGACAAAAAAATTTTATGACAAAATTAATCATCGGGGAATTTTTTTTTGTTTTAGAAATAGTAGCTTACCATGTATTTTATTCATTTTATTCAAAATATCCGCCCTCGGCTTCTATTACGGCCTCCCCCCGCCTCCGGAACCGAAAACAAGCCCTGGCGACAGTTTCGCGAGGTAGGGCCGCGAAAACGGACCTGATTTTCGACATCAGCTCCGCCTTGGTGTTGCTGGAGGTTCTGTTGGTGTCCCGTTCCACCGCGCCCCACACGAAATAATCCATTGGATTAAGATCTGGGGAGCTGGGAGGCCACACATTCGGCGCGGTGAAGTCGTTGAAATTGGCCGGCAACCATTTTATCGTTTTGGAGGCTGTATGGCACGGAGCGGAATCCTGCTGGAACACGTACGGTCTGCCGTTGGCCACTCTCGTGATCCCCCATCCCTCCCATCACCCCCATCTCACGTGCCAACGGCCGAATTCCGATCCCCGGATTTTCCATAACGCGCGCCTGGAGGTCAGCCAGGAAAGTGTCGGTCCGCACGCAATCCCGCCGCTGAGAATGTGGTTTTTGTGCTGCCACCGCTTCGTCGTCGTCGCTGTTTTCTCCCAGCTCACTTCGGATGGCCTTCATCGTATTCAGCGAACACTGCACGCACTGCATAATGTCGCGGTTGTCGCGTCCGGCGCGGATCATCATGATGGATGTGATCCGACGTATTGCTTGTTTTCCTATGCCAATTCAATCACGAGTTATAAACAAAAATGTAACTGTCAAATTTATCTCGAACACCCTGTACATAAAAAATTGACGAGGTTCAAAATACACAACAATAAGTAGTTTTTATTGAAATGTGTGGATACTTGGTTTAGATTTGCAGAGCAATCGCCAAAACAACAATGAAGATGCTGGACATTTTGCAAAAATTATCATAAGACTGACTCCCCTCTGCAGCGACTGTTGGCATTCGTAGCGGCTGGATAAGTCACAAGCCAAAACTTAGGTGGCACCTAACACTCGGTAGGCTGCCTAACTAGGGATAGCACTATTCTTGCAGAATACTTCTGGAATGTATTGTTCAAGCATCCGTTGAAGCTCATAGTTTAATTTTCGTTACCATCGAAAGTTGGTCTATTTCATTAAATACATATTTAATGCGGAAAAGTGTAATAAAACGTTAGATAACCCTGTTAATTGTTTCTTTTTTGTTAATATTCCAGGGCCCGTAATGCTTGACGAGTTTGTAGAATGGTTAAGACAACTAAGAGCCCAGTCAACGATTAGCTGAGGCTTGCTGCTGCGTTAGAAGCCGTCGGGTTCGTGGGTTCCCCAGGTTTTGCAGTCACACCCGATTGCAGGACACCCGGAGGATATATGGAGCAACAAACCAAGAACCCCCAACCACACAAACATACATCCTAACAATATCGATTTATATGTCACTCTCTCTCTCACTCTCTCTCGTTTTTTTTGCAAAATTCACCTAAAACAAACAAAACGCTCGTAGAATCTCCTCCGTCGAGAGGGTAACACAAAAGAGATGCCATGCCATGCGGAAGATACAACCGACGTACGTAAATGATGTCAATCCGTAACGTAAATGTTCTTCCCACTCCACAGTACAATGGTTGGGATAGAAAGTGATACAATTTTTGAGCAGAGCAGAGCAGGTTCTGTTGAGGATTGCCGATTTCTTTACATCCTTTCTTCCCTCTACTGTCGATATTGTTGTGTATCGGTATTGTGTACCGTTTTGCTATACATTTAATGGACCCGGCAGAGGTAGTAGGGGCAGTGTAGGGTTCATCACGACTTAATTGTATTTTACCTATTATGTTTATAATTCGTTTTAGCCAAGTGTACGGCTTCATGACAGCTTATAGCAAAGGATTGTTTTCTCCACCCACTACTGTACTGCGCCTTCCGCAGCCGGCCGCACTAACAAGCCTCATACGAAACCAAAAATAGCAAAAAAACGAGCTGTAATGTATGTTTTGCAGGGTTTATTTTTTGTTTTACTTACAACAACACAAGCAGCACAATCTGTTTTCTTTCTTACAAATATGCAATACGATGAGTTTAGGGAGTTTGTGCAAACGAAATGGATTCAGAAAGAGCAGAAAGCTAGATGTGTAAGGTTGGAACATGTAATAGAAATGAACTGAAGTGTGTGAACTGTGTGTGTGTGCGTGAGTGAATATACAAGGCAAAGAACAATAAACGAAATTGTTGATGATAGAGATATGAGACCCACATCCCGGGCGCAAAGGTCCTCGTAACACGAAATGCTGGATGGAATGGATGGGGGGATGCATTGTGACCAGGTGTACGCAAAACTTGGCTCCAACGAACTGATATTCCAATAACACAGAAAGGAGTCTGCCATGTGGTGATGATGGAGGGATCTTTTTTTGCTGTCTCGGTATCGTACCGCAAACAGTTAAAGCCCTCCCGCAGGTTAACCAGTAATCAAACAATAGAAGCAATTATCAGAAGACAAAATTCTCAAAAAATAAAATCGTTGGATTATCAAAATTCGGTATAGAGTTCTCTCGAAGCAACATGTTATTTGGCGACCGGACATGTAACGCGATAAATACAGCAAATGATAATACAACATTCAAGGCAAACACATTCATTAGTAAAGAAAAAAAGCAACCACTATACTCACCAAAATCAAACTAGCAGCAAAAGTAAAAAAAAACGAAATACCGAGTCCAAGAAAGAGAGAAGCTCGGCAGTAATTACGCATAATAAAAGTCCAAACCATACTTTATCTTACAACCATACCGGCGACACACTTTATTGCGCGTTGAGAATAACACCCCGCTTTCTTACTTGCAGTATCGATCGGCTTTCATCTTGCTTCGTCGGTCGAGCAAAGCTTCATGCAGTGCTCCTTCGTCCTTTGCCTTTTTCAGTGTAATTTTGTCTTCCTTGCTGACGCGTACCTTTTTGTCTTGGAATTTTTGGAACTTTTTGCTGAAATGTGAAAGGAAGATGGATGATGGAAGATTCCCCTGACTCGCAACGTATCGTTTCCGCTATGACTTACACATAGTTTAGCTCCACTTGGTCAAGATCACCCGATTCTTCCACCGGCAGCTCTTTGTTGGAAATGTCTTCCCTCCCAGCACAGCTTCTTATTACACACACCTCATCGCTACCGACCTTCTTCTTAATAGCCACCAGTGCATCATCTTCCGGGTCCACCGACACAAAACATCCGTTTGCCGCGAGCAGTGCCATCTTTCCCTGATCAAACACTGGCTCAAACTGTTCCAGCGCCGAAACTGCATCCGACCGGCCCGTTATCATGCCATCCTTTTCCACCTTTAGATACTTACCGTACCCGGACTTGAACGCCACCTTCTCTTCATTTATCAGCACGGCACTGAAAATTTCTTCCGGATCCGGTGGGTCACCTTCGTTGTGCGGTGCGCCCAGCGTAAACAGCCCATTATCCAGTGCCTTTATGTACGCTTGCTTATCGAACTGTAGCGCAATCGAACCGGTAATGTCGCCGGTCTTTGTTACCATCCACCAACCGCCATGCTTTACCGCATCCGTGTCGACAACGAGCGCTCGCTTCGCTTCCTTATCCTTCTTGTCCTTTTTGTGCTTTCGTTTGGTGGCTCTGCAAAAAAAAAGGGGGAAGTTTGTTTAAAATTGCGTTGATATGAAGGATGCTGGTTAAAACCTACTTTGAACTTTCACCCTTTAGAACCAATTTGCTAATTTTAGCTTTATTATATTCAGCCATTAGGTAAAAATCAGCTTTCGATTTTATTTCGAGCCAAAAATGTACTTTTCCAGAAGTAAACAAACACAAGCGATTATCGAGTTTGACAGCACGATTTGTTTACATCGCAGAGCTGTTGTTTATACTGTACGCTTCAAAAGCTTTGTTTGCTCTAGAGCACCCGGAATGGCTGTCCTTGATGAGATTATTTTTCAAATTCAACGATTTTGTCGGAATAATTTAAATTTAAATGAACGACAGTTTAATTTTTTTACTTCTATCTTCGAGGACGTTCTCATTATCCTGAATATGTTTTCAAATGACAATTTTGAAATGGAGTTTTTCTTGTAGAAATTGCGATGAGAGCCTCCTGAATATGTTTTCAAATGACAATTTTGAAATGGAGTTTTTATTGTAGAAATTGCGATGAGAGCCTTTGATACCTAAGAAACATTTTCTCCATACATCTTCGGAAAGCGTTGGCCTACCATTTCTGACTTCCTTGACTTGATACAAACCTCATCTGGATAGTCAGCCTTTCGTACAGGGAATGATCTGCATGGGATAAGATGCATTTTCCTACCATGTGAAAGACTATGGGCTCAACACTATGTCATCGGATCTCCTACACTAGTAATAAAAATGTGACACAAAGGAATAGTTTTACGAATGGAAGTCTACTTATCAAAGTTTCCATTCCAAACTTCCACTGATACTACTAAGCCATCGCGAACATCACGTCCAGTCTGCCACCAACCAACTCCATAAACTGCGCAGACTAGCAACTTCCGCTATCTGTAGGAGGTCTCCTCATCCGCACCTACTTGCTCGCCATCCCCCGAAGGTAATGCTTTCTATGTTTCATTTATCTGTACGGCGGTATCTCCACCGTGTACATACTGTTTTGTCCATCCCAGATGGGCCAAGCCTCCTAACGATGATTGGCGCTATCTGATGGCTCTATCCTTGGCGGAACCTACAGTAGATGAAGTAGACCGAGTGGAGAACCACCACTCCGCTAATAACACACAATGAACTTCCCTTAGAACACCAGACCGTAAACCAGAACAATCAGAAAACACAAAACAACAACAAAAAACGATCTCGGACGAAGAGTTTTAAGCTTCAGCTTACCGCCACCAGGATCCTGCGAAACCCATTTTTAAGGCTCGCTGAAGCAGAATAACAAAACATCCGTAACACCGCCGGTTCCATTGCGCTCAACAGAAAAAAAACGAGGAAAAAAAAGGAATACCTCGCTTCCATTAATTTTATCCAGCTGGTCGCACAGTTTGAAGTGTGCCTGTTTTTGAGCTCAACCATAGCCTGTCGCCTTTACGCCTCGACACAACTATACACGACGGACGACGGCCATACTTTGACTTCAGGCCCGCCCAGTCGACACCCATGCCCATCCACCAACCAAAGGCATTATATTCTTTGCTCGCGCCATTGTTTCTCGCACCATGACGTTAGATCTTCCAAGTTCGTGTGCTTTCGCCATGCCTAAAACACGCCATTCATTACCACGGGTTGCCCGGACAACGGTGGCTTCAACGGTGTGCGGTGCCCGTAAGGCTGCGGTGAAGGATGCTTCACATCGAGCGACAACGGTTTGCCGAAAGTACCCGCGAAAGATAAGAAAGACTGCGACATACTCTCGATGGGTTATGTACTTCAGAGCGATTTTACGACGGACTGCTCAGCCGATTGTGGATCATCAGCTCGACACTCGGCGAAAGAGTTCTTTGTCCTGTGGAGAAGATACACTTGTTGCTAGGAAGCGAACCGTGGAACCCTATGCAGCCCCCTTTACAGCGTAAAAGCTTCCAATCAACTAAACGCGGAAAGGGTACGTTCGCTCGGAATTGATACATCGACGAAGGCGATCGTCCGAAGCGGGATGAATGTCCATAAATCGGAAAATCGTTGTGACAAGATTTATGAAACCCATTACAAACAGAACGTAAAAGCGATGAGATGATAAAACCTCAGTACCGGGAGAGCTCATAAAAATAAGGTTCAAAATGAATTGCACGCAACTTTACACCCGTGCTTAAAACGATAAATGTGTTATCAATTTCTTCCCACAAAGTGTCGTTAGGCAATAATGGTATCATTTCCTTTAGAATGCATCAGTTTCGTATGCTTGTTTGAAAATTATAAAACAACGATCCATTGGAATTTGTTTGCGTTACTTTTTTTTGTTTCGAATTTCTTTACCAAAGTTGACCATTCGTCCTTAACCACCCTCATCATGCCATTTGTCACGCTAGTCGGCAGTGCTTTTGTTCCACGGTCGTTTGTGATGTTTTCAATGCAATCCATTGAAGCGCAAAACGCGCTTTGGCCACGCGCTTCAGTCCATGGTGATCCCTTTCCTGTTCGGTGCAGGCATACGCATCCGCACACATACACATGTATGCACACATGCACACGCTTCCTGGTTTGTCCTGGCGCTAGCACTGTCGTGTTCTACAGTGCTTAACATAACTGTACGTTCATCTTCTTTATAAGAAGAATAATAAGATTTTCAAAACTATGTTTTTTTAGGACTCCCAAAATTATTACAACATTTGTTACTTTAGAGTAAAAGCAACGATTTAGACTTTCCAAACTCCGGAGAGTTGTCCATGTCAAGTGAATGATGCCAGACGACCCAGTGTATGAAGGTTTTTTAGACTGTCCAAAAGAGAGAAAGTTTCGTATGCTCAAGCTAATATGATGTGGATGTCCTTAATGTGTCCTCTAATAAGGCCGGCATGTAATATTAGGAGGAAATGGCGTTAGACCGAGAGCGGTATCGAGGGCTTCTGCGGCAGGTCAAGACCGTGAATCGACTGTAGCGGCTGAAAAATGGGCCAATATAAAATGTAAAGCTGGTATGACTAATAGCCGAAAGCTTCACGACTTAACACCGTAGTATCTGTGAGATCTCGAAATTATAGAGGAATTCTGCACGGTCTTACTCCTAAGAAGTAAGTAAATATGGAGGAGCTTTGATTAGAGACACCATGCCTACTCCATCAGTTGACACAATGTACGAAGTCTGGTAGCTCTCTAATGGCACAAGCTGTGGACTAAGTTAGGTCCTAAATGGTTGACGTTTCCTCATGTTTTGGTTATTATTCGCATTCGTATAGATATGCAAAGCACTGTTTACAGATCCGTGTTCCGAAGTGAAAAGAATCGTAAAAAAAAGACAAATAGTAGGGGTGTTAATTTCGGGCACATGCGCACATTGAACCCACGCGCACGCGACCCACTAGTTCGGTTCGTCCGGAAAAATCGGAAGGAGTTTGGTGGTTGTAGGTAGGTACGGGTCGTGCATTTTTCCCCCTCATTCATAAAAACATCCGACCGGCCCGAAGCGCCCGAGACAACGCAACACAAACACACACACACACACACACACACACACACACACACACTCACACACTCACACACATGCACACACAGACGTCAAAAGGGCACACACGAATCCTTGCCGGCTTCGCAACACCGGACGGCAAGCTAACAGGACGCTACCA
Source organism: Anopheles maculatus (assembly GCA_002091835.1). Taxonomy (NCBI): domain Eukaryota; kingdom Metazoa; phylum Arthropoda; class Insecta; order Diptera; family Culicidae; genus Anopheles; species Anopheles maculatus. The sequence goes on along the minus strand of KZ061912.1, from coordinate 88,503 downwards.
ACCCAACAAAGTTGCCAGTCTACGCTTGGCGTGCGTAGGATTCGTACACGGTACACGGTTAGTGCGGGTAAGTTTTTGGGGCTGATAAAGTCGTACCGTTTCGTCGATTGCTTGAGTGAGTGCATCCAACTGTGTGCAGTGCCATTTCGTGGGTGACGTGATTTACCATTTCGGTTGCTTAGCGACCACCACCGGTTCTTCCGCACAGTGAGGGCAGTACTCGGAAAAAGCGCAGACAGTGGAAAAACAAAATCGGGAAAACCCACACGGAGGAAGTGGGAAAGGAAAAACCGGCTAACCGGGTGTGTTGTAGTGTAGTAGATATTTTACGGTGGTCGGTTAGCATGAGTTTTGGTGGGCGGTTTTCACCTCTTTTTCCCGGCAGAAGGGAGGTGAACTGGAGTGAAAACAAAAATTAGCTTAAATTAAGCAACTGCACAGTGTTGTTGGTAGTGGGTTAATTTAAAAGTTGGCTCGAGTGAATAAGCTTTAAGCAAGGAAAATTGGTGAAAAGTGTGCAATTTATAATCAGATTGTTTTGTGTATTTGGAGAACTGTGTACGGAGAAAAGTTTCAGGTGGGATTTGATGGTAATGCTGTTGTGTACAACCACGAGATGTATTCGCCTATCATTTCTGACTACCTTAACTTATGATACGCCGACGAAAGATCCCGGAAGAGATTCGTGTTAACAACTAGACCAACTTTACCACTGGCCTGCCTCAAAATTCATTATCTAGCCGCAGTTTCAATCTACACTAATGATTAAAAGCACAGGCTTTCAAACGACTAGCTTTCATTTAAAGTGTATACAAAACATATGATAAACAAAAAATCGTTGTATAAATATTGCATAAAAGCAAAACCTTTTTCTAGCCCCAACATTGCGCTACACTTGGTTGTGGTTTTGGAATTTTTGAGGTTTGTTTTTCTAAACCCAACACCACACTCCCATCGCCACTTTTAACCTTTTTATCCCGATTTAACTAAGAACAATCCCTCTCCCCCCCTCATTTCTTCCCTTTTTCCCCATACTGCTCCTCCCTTTCCTTGCTCACTCGTCGTCCCCAACACTACGAACCGCTTTGGGACAGGGATGTAAATGAGACCTGAAGATGGAGTGAGTGAGCTTCATTTGCAAAAGGCCTTTTATACACGGCTGTGAGCTGTATAGAAATGTATGTGTTTGTGTGTAGGCGAGTGTGTTCGCACGATACGAAAGACAAAGGAAACAAAACTCTCTTTCGATTGCATGTCTGGCCCCAGGAGGGTACAGGGGGGAATGCGGGGGTGAGCAGAACGGGCCAGCGGGAACGTCACCGTAACGTGATTTTCGTTAAAACAATTGGAAATTTGACACTACACACACTACAGATTGCACACCATCGCAAGTAGGCTGCGGCAGTCACCGGCGTGATCGTTCGCTTAATCCCGTAGTAACGCAATCGAATCAACCTTTCATCCGCCCCTCTATTTTTTAATCTATATGTGTCCCCCTGTATGTGTGTGTGTGACAGACGGCTGTAGTTATTTTCCACGCCATGGAATGTCAATCCCCTCGGCTGCCACCGTACCCGTAAAAACGCATTCAGCTCCTCACAACAATGTGGTTAGCAGTGCCGCGCACACCGAAAAGCCTTTATTCGCCTCGGAGGCTGCTTTGATGTTGCTGTGGTCTTCATATTCTACGCTACGTCTGCACGACAGTATGGCAGTGTGTTGGCTGAAAGAAGAATGATCCGCTGTTCGTCGTCCAACAGTCCTAAAGGTGTAGTTTTTCCCTTTTCGAATGTGATGCGAGCACAGTTTGTGTTATGTATAATTACAGTGAGCTGCGTCAAAGCGACAAGTGCAAGTGCAATATAATAGTGCATCCGTGTTAATAAAACAAACCCCGAAAGTGCAACGAAGAAGCTAAACAAAAAGGTGTCCACAAAATCTCATTATCAACCGGTTCAAGTGCTTCCAGTGCGTTGAAAAAACTGGCTTCTCATCGTTTACCGTCCTATTGCCCGGAACATGGATTAGTGTGGACGTGCGTTCGTGTGTCTGTTTATCGCGCTAGAGTGTCTGCCGAATCGACTGCAGAAACGACTTGCCTGAAAAGGTTGTCCTTGGTGGAAAATTGAAAATCTGCAACACTCCCTCTACTAGAGGTATTCACGCGGTCCTTCACTACCCAGAAAGAGGAAGTTCTAAGGTAAATAAACGTGCTTTTCCACGAAAAAACAAACCTAACCTCAACCGAACCTCCACTCACTTACAGCACGTAGTGTTGGGTAGGTTTTACGGTTCTTTGTTTGAATTTGGCTCCGGTCCGAGAGTCGAGTCATCCTTTTTACCGGGAAATCGTGTTGTCGTGACGGGTAGGCGGTTCAACAAATCAACCCCCGTCCATCGTGGATGGGTGGCAAAAGGCAGGAGAACACGGAGGGAACGGACACGAAGGCATATGCGTGAAAATGTACGAATTATTCGACACTCACCTACCGGGCGCGTGCATGCTTTACCGTACCGTGGCAACACCAAAGAACGGAAGGACCTCGCAAGGATTAAATCATAAAAACGTAACTACGTTTACCGAGGCCCCCTTTTCCCCGGCGAGACCCTGCTTTGTCGACTTTGGAACGATAATTTTCGCCAAGTTGGATTCACCGTGTGTTGTGTTTTTTTCCGTTTTTGGTTTCATTTTCATTTTATTTTCATTTTGCGTGATTCTGACACGAGCACAAAACTTGATGAAATACGCACCGAACAGAGAAAAAAAGAAAACAAAACACAACGACTGCAAGAAAAACGGAAGATGCTTGGTTTTTATCTCACTTCCGAAGATCGGTTGTACTAAAATTTGTACCTTTTCTTCTTTGGGAGTTGAGGTATAAACATCGAGTACGTGCCGGATTGTTTCATCATCATCGGCGGGCTCGCGCGACTGGGGTTTTGCAATTCGCGAAGCCTACCACGATCATCAATTATGTATGTACGCACCTACACACGAATCAACACTTATCCTTTCGTGTATGTGCGTTCTTTTGCTGAAAGGGTTCGGAGCTCAATTACAAGACAAAATTAAAATTAGCACTTTGGAAAATGTAATTTCTGGATGTTAAGATCCGTCCTAATCTGATATTTCTGTTGATGTATTGTGGCTTAATGGAATGTGTTGTTTGTGGTGAATTGAACCTGAAAAAACCCCCATTTCAACACCTTTCTATTCTAGATCTGAAAGATATATATTTGTTTTATATTATTTTAGAACTGTTGGCTCGCCTGTCAATCCTGTTTTGCCGGTAAGGTAGCTTCACCCCCGTTTGGTTGAAGGATGGCCTACCACAAATTGTCTACCGGCAGGATTGTCTGGTTGTATTCTTATGACATGTTCAGCCCATCTAGAGACTGCAATTCGCTATGTAGACTTAAATGTCTTTAGAAGATCTTGACCTTTCTAGCGAACGTGGCTTCGAGGATTTATATTCAATTAAGACAGAGTTCAGAGTTCTACAAAGACTTTTGCGCATAACTCAACATCTATATTGTTATTTTTTAGTTCGATCAGCTATCTGTACTTCATTCTTGTCTAAATTATCCATCATTATTTTGGATGTTGGAATATAGGAATATATGAGAACATATTCCAAGACCTGGATTGACTTAGAGAAGATGTTCCTCGTAGTTAGATAGATAGGCCCTTCTCACAGATGCAGGTTTTTGGTGATAGCAACGGGCCTTCAGAGTTGCAAAAGAGCGCACAGAAGAGTATCACTTATCGATATTCTGATCACTAACCGTCCAAAGACTTCTCTTCACTCGCAACTCTTCAAAGCTTGACTAGATGCATGAGCAACTATGCCACTTTGGATGTAAGCTGGCGAAACTCGGTTATCAAAAAACTTTCTCTGTTGAAAGGCTCATCCATTTTTTTTTTTTTATTTTTCGTGGTACAATTGTTGAGCGACCGATTTATTCTAGGGAAAGTGAATTGACCAAAGTCTAGCCATTTTAGGAATTAGTTTTCCTGTATACTGGTATCCATTTTTAGCGGTTATTAAATCATAATTTAGTTTTACAAAACACAATTGAAGGACAATAACAACAAACGCTATTTCATTTCAAGAACTCGATCCCATCTCAATTCCCCCCCAAAAAAAAGGAAACCCTAAAATGCTACCCAATTACTTAAGACTCCGTAGCCAACTCCTTATGCCCTGCGTGTGTGCTGGACAGGAAAATAAAAATGTTTCCGCTTGTGCATAAATAAATGATTCAACCTAACGTCATTGCACTAAAGGAAACAGAACCTTCCCTACGCACCAACAAAAAAAAAAACGAAACGGAAAACACTAAATCGAATACATCAAATGTTTAGGGTGACTGGTCCCTGGTCCACTACATCTGTATGTTGTACAGAGGCAGTGCGTTACGATAATTAAGCGAACGAACGATTGAACCGCACCCCTGTATCATCCCGCCGCCAACCCTCCGAAAGTGTGTCCGAAAGCCAATAAAGCCGCTTATGTTGTTAGAAGCTCACTAACTGTCACCATAACAGAACGAACTCGCGCATTTCCTACCGAGCCAGGGAAGAGTATCAACACCAGTGTCGCCACCACTATCCCGAGCATGGTATGCCTCGTTTGCCCATTAATTCCAGCTAATGGCCATCGGAAACCGAAAAAGGTCGAAAGCACCGGCAGGTCCCGGGCCAACTGCAGTACCGGCGTCGCACAATTAGCTCGTGTCCGCTTTCCGCCCGGGAAAGCGGGCTTGTGTTGACGGAAAACGCGCTGTTCCTGACCCTTGCTAAACCCGAGTGCCAAGCCCACGGTGGATAAACAGTGGATAAACAAAGCGCAATTGTTTGGGGCGCCCGTTTTTCCACTAATGGGTTACCGGATAAAGCTGGAAAAGCTGCTAGCATGGGATAGTATTGGAAGTGTGTTATATAAAAAGAATAGAACGATCATAATATCAACTGTTTTATTTATTCGTTCTAAGCAAAAAAAAACGTGATTTCTTTACGTACACCAACCCACACCACGTTGCCAGCTCGTGTTGAAGTGCAATTGTTGATAGAAATAAGTGTCACCAGCGTAATTGGCCCTTGAACGCACAAAACCATCGTCACTCGAGGAAAAGTGGTCCTTAATGACAGAAATGATCCACGCAAGACTCTTATCCTGAGAGCCTACCGTTCTAGTGGAAGGCAGGCAGGGAAACGTTTTTCCTGGAAGATGACGATGAACGTTGCCAGCTTAAATTAATCGTGTGGAAAACGCAAAAATTACATCCCGTGAGCTTTGGTGCCATTTTGCACCTAGAGTTCCTCGGAACAATCCATTCTCACAATCGGATAAGGAAGATAGCACCCGAGATGATTGTGAAAGCATCTGATGAAGATTTATCCTCAACGTCGGCATAACTTATTTCTATGAATATCAACTTTAAAGAAAGTACATTCAGCCAGACAAACTACCATTTTTCCTGGCGGCTAGATGAATGCATTTTATGATGAACATTGGATGAAGGAAAACCGCAACTTTCACGGACCTACCCCCCATTCGAGCACCACTTTTTTATGAAGCAATCTCTTTCATACAAAATGAATAAAGAACAGGACAACAAAAAATCTCCCTGACGTCAACTATTTAAACCAGTTTACCCAAGCTTGATTTGATATTAAAATGCAAACTGACTGAACTCTGTGCTACGGCAAAAGCAAATCACATTTACTCTCCTGCGGTTTAGACCTGTATCTCCAACGAGATGTACCTTCGCTGTCCTTTTTTGTGTGTGTTTCTTTCGTTCCTGTACATCAAGAACCCCCGAAGGGTACGAGACTGTCTAAATTGGTTGGGTTGAGAAAGGACAGTTGCGTTGTGTTTGATCTTGCGAGTGGTTTAAAGTGTACAAAAAGAAGCGGCCTCGTTACAACAGAAATTACAACCCCTTTTAGGTTGTCCTTTTTTTGTTGGTTGGGAGGTGATGACACCCTTTCTTTCACACAACTTCCCACCAAGGACGTGACTAACGTGCGATTAACTTACACCACCTTTATGGTTCCACACGTGTGTGGCAATTGCATTTATTCTCCTTTTTGTCACCTTTTGCCAGGTGATGTTAGGTATCTACGTATCGTTCATTTATTACGAAACGCAGACATTTAGAATTTTTGATCTCCTTCGGCAATTAAGTACTCGAAGTATGTTGGTGTAACTTTGAGTCAAAAGTTTTACAAAACACAATTGAAGGACAATAACAACAAACGCTATTTCATTTCAAGAACTCGATCCCATCTCAATTCCCCCCCAAAAAAAAGGAAACCCTAAAATGCTACCCAATTACTTAAGACTCCGTAGCCAACTCCTTATGCCCTGCGTGTGTGCTGGACAGGAAAATAAAAATGTTTCCGCTTGTGCATAAATAAATGATTCAACCTAACGTCATTGCACTAAAGGAAACAGAACCTTCCCTACGCACAAACAAAAAAAAAAAAACCGAAACGGAAAACACTAAATCGAATACATCAAATGTTTAGGGTGACTGGTCCCTGGTCCACTACATCTGTATGTTGTACAGAGGCAGTGCGTTACGATAATTAAGCGAACGAACGATTGAACCGCACCCCTGTATCATCCCGCCGCCAACCCTCCGAAAGTGTGTCCGAAAGCCAATAAAGCCGCTTATGTTGTTAGAAGCTCACTAACTGTCACCATAACAGAACGAACTCGCGCATTTCCTACCGAGTCAGGGAAGAGTATCAACACCAGTGTCGCCACCACTATCCCGAGCATGGAATGCCTCGTTTGCCCATTAATTCCAGCTAATGGCCATCGGAAACCGAAAAAGGTCGAAAGCACCGGCAGGTCCCGGGCCAACTGCAGTACCGGCGTCGCACAATTAGCTCGTGTCCGCTTTCCGCCCGGGAAAGCGGGCTTGTGTTGACGGAAAACGCGCTGTTCCTGACCCTTGCTAAACCCGAGTGCCAAGCCCACGGTGGATAAACAGTGGATAAACAAAGCGCAATTGTTTGGGGCGCCCGTTTTTCCACTAATGGGTTACCGGATAAAGCTGGAAAAGCTGCTAGCATGGGATAGTATTGGAAGTGTGTTATATAAAAAGAATAGAACGATCATAATATCAACTGTTTTATTTATTCGTTCTAAGCAAAAAAAAACGTGATTTCTTTACTTAAACCGACCCACACCACGTTGCCAGCTCGTGTTGAAGTGCAATTGTTGATAGAAATAAGTGTCACCAGCGTAATTGGCCCTTGAACGCACAAAACCATCGTCACTCGAGGAAAAGTGGTCCTTAATGACAGAAACGATCCACGCAAGACTCTTATCCTGAGAGCCTACCGTTCTAGTGGAAGGCAGGCAGACACGTTTTTCCTGGAAGATGACGATGAACGTTGCCAGCTTAAATTAATCGTGTGGAAAACGCAAAAATTACATCCCGTGAGCTTTGGTGCCATTTTGCACCTAGAGTTCCTCGGAACAATCCATTCTCACAATCGGATAAGGAAGATAGCACCCGAGATGATTGTGAAAGCATCTGATGAAGATTTATCCTCAACGTCGGCATAACTTATTTCTATGAATATCAACTTTAAAGAAAGTACATTCAGCCAGACAAACTACCATTTTTCCTGGCGGCTAGATGAATGCATTTTATGATGAACATTGGATGAAGGAAAACCGCAACTTTCACGGACCTACCCCCCATTCGAGCACCACTTTTTTATGAAGCAATCTCTTTCATACAAAATGAATAAAGAACAGGACAACAAAAAATCTCCCTGACGTCAACTATTTAAACCAGTTTACCCAAGCTTGATTTGATATTAAAATGCAAACTGACTGAACTCTGTGCTACGGCAAAAGCAAATCACATTTACTCTCCTGCGGTTTAGACCTGTATCTCCAACGAGATGTACCTTCGCTGTCCTTTTTTGTGTGTGTTTCTTTCGTTCCTGTACATCAAGAACCCCCGAAGGGTACGAGACTGTCTAAATTGGTTGGGTTGAGAAAGGACAGTTGCGTTGTGTTTGATCTTGCGAGTGGTTTAAAGTGTACAAAAAGAAGCGGCCTCGTTACAACAGAAATTACAACCCCTTTTAGGTTGTCCTTTTTTTTTTTGGTTGGGAGGTGATGACACCCTTTCTTTCACACGACTTCCCACCAAGGACGTGACTAACGTGCGATTAACTTACACCACCTTTATGGTTCCACACGTGTGTGGCAATTGCATTTATTCTCCTTTTTGTCACCTTTTGCCAGGTGATGTTAGGTATCTACGTATCGTTCATTTATTACGAAACGCAGACATTTAGAATTTTTGATCTCCTTCGGCAATTAAGTACTCGAAGTATGTTGGTGTAACTTTGAGTCAAAATATTTGTAGCTTTGACAGGCTATGCCTTATGAAGAATAGAACAATACATAGACGACAGTGTCTGAAAGTTGCTCTACTAGATTCTGAAGAGGTCTATGGTACTCTCAAAGCAGAAACTAAGAATCTGACCCAAGAGTACCTCCTAGACATTGGCCCTGAATTCTTAGGTGGTTGATTAGTTTATAGAGACTTCGAATTATTAGACTTTATGCTTTCCTAGGGCAGACATTCCTTGCATGTATGGTCGCGCATGATGTCAAGCGCCTTCCGAACATCCTAGAATTGAGCCGGAAATTCTAATCATTGAGCCCTTCTTACTCTCCTATAAAACAGATCGCAACTAGTTGGGATATTCTGTGGACATATTTCAAACAGATCTTGTTCTACCTTCAATATTACTTCGGCTAACCTTGCTAAACTTTGGGCTTCAACAACTAATACCCATACGTCCCAATCAGAACGTTACGTATTGTATGGACGACAACTTTCAGCGCTCTTTCAGCTCAACTCTTATCAGCCACCGTTATTTGGAGCCTTCTTTTTTTTGGGACCCTTTTTGCTTTACTCACGACAAATTGATACACTTTATCATCGATGAAATAGATACGGCACACAGGTTGGATTTCACATTTGCACCACGTAAGTCGAACAGCGAAAACACAAAACAAACAAAACGTACGCTCTCGACCCCTTGTGGGGCGCCGATCGGGTAGCATTTTCACGGGAATTTGGATTTCCAAACAAGGCAATTCAACACCTTTAGCGATCGATTCCTGCGTGTTTGTTGGAGACCCCCAAAAGCGGGATAAAGTAGGGGGAGGGAAGTTAAAGGCCAAAAGCGCAAAGCGTTCCCGTTTAATGGAAACATGAGCAGAGTGAACCGCACGGAAAGATCACGAGATATCGAATGTCAATTGATTGGAGCACCCGGTTAGATACGGTTTTGTTTGGATTTTTGTGTCCTACTGGATACCACAGCGTTTAACAGCGACGTCACGGCTTTTCGCCAAAGGTTCAAACAGACACGAGGCTCGAATAACAACGGTCTATTTGAACTCGGTGAAGCTCACAACTCAAAGTGACTCAAAAACACGCACACACATCAAGCCACCACCATCATTGCTTTGCCATCTCCTGCCCACACATGTGCCTTGCGTCTGCCAACATCGCACCCTGCCAGTGTGCCATTCCTCCTACCAAACGTCAAACGATCCATGCAAATGAGGCAGGCTCCACCCTATCCCGGCGAATCCCATTTGTTACGCCGTAGTGCAAAATAACACATAAAGATGAAATGAAGAGACTTTGAGCGTGGACAAAAGGGGCGATCAGAACGCCAGACCATAAAATGGGGCCGAGCTTTATGGGCTTTCCCCAACCAGAAGATGAGGTTTTTTTCTGCTTTCTTGTTGCGCTCCGTACGGCGGAAGGCCGAGAAAATGATGATCGTCGTCTCTCGAGGGCTGGAAAATAGCTAGAATTATTGCAAACTTCATGAGAAAGAATGGCGAATAGGTGGGTGGGTGGACGTGGTCGTAATTTGTTGAAACAGACGACGACGTCGTCGTCGTCCGTTTGAGGAAGGCATCGCTGTGAAGGGCCCAATGAAATGACCCATCGTCTTCTTGCCCGTGTTTCGTTTCCGCTCCGAGGACAAAATTACTTCCGTACAGAGGAAGGCTTGTTATGGGCTCCCCTGTCGTTCTAAAAGCCTAGCCTGTGTGTATGCATCGGTGTGGATAAAGGACATACCACAGGCACGCACCCGGGACCAGCAGGGAAAGTTTCAGCACCAGCATTCGGTTTTCCGATAATCCACAGAAATGAAAGGAATGCCATCGGTTTTGATGGGCTCTGATGGGTCGGTGTACAATGGTAGATCCCGGACGCAGGACGCAGCTTTAGTGTTCCCTGGGTACCGATTTTGGGTCAGAATAATTTCCACACACTCGCAGCATTCGCATCCCGTTCGCTGATGCCTTACCAATCGTGCTGCGATTGTGTTTGACGAGCGCCCTCCTTCGCTGGACACGACGCTTTGTGCAGGCGGATGATCTGCTTGTTCCTGCTGTGTGCGTGTAGCTGTGGTGCTCCCTCCATGCGTTCTTACCAACTGATGTAACAAATGATCAAACGCCCGGTTTGGGTCCTTTCATGCCACCCTATTTATGTGTCACCGACCGGTTCGCAATCTATTTTTCTGCAACAACAAGCAGGAATCTTGCTCGCCTTTGCGCCGTTGTTTGTAACCGTGCAGTGAAGAAAGTGCAAAGGACAAGTGCAATCGAGTCAAGCCAAATAGTGTCGGGGGAGCATGGGAAAAGGGCCGGAAAAATAACATGCAGTGAATCATTGAAATTGGGAACGAGAGTATGAAATCTCGCCCAGAAGCTTGTTTACTCTTCGGTGTTTTGCTTTGGTTTCGCAGTTTTCGGGTGTCCTGCTGTGCTGGGTAGGGGATTCGAAACCATTCACAATCGATACTATTCCTATCACTTAGCATGGACTACTGTTGGCAAATGGTTTGCTTTGGCTCAGAAGTTTGTTTGCATGCGGAAAAAAATATTTAAAGTAGTTTTTTTGTGGATTGGTTTGTCTTACTAATTCATATTGGATTGAACAGCCGTAGAGACATGGCATTGCTTAATAAACGTAGAGGTCTCGAAGTATATTGCTCTTTTCTGGATCGGTGATTTTCCTGATAATAATCAATGTTTATCAAACCTTAAATCTCCCAAGTACTTGGAACTTAAGTCTTTCCTACCAGTCTAGAACACCATTATTCAATAAGCGATACCACAAGAGATCCTAAACGTTTCTAGAAGTCAATTCGAAGAGTTTGTATACCAGCTGTTCTATCAATATTCAATGTCCTATGTATCCCCATCAATATTCTTGTTCTCCACTTTTGACTTAACAACTTGCTAGATCATGGTGGCCATCTAATGGCTTACTAGACTTATTGATACCGCGTAGTTGGATAGTCATCCCTCACTGTTGTGCTTTTGGTGGAATTAAATGGAGGTTAGAAACTATGACTTACTGGAATTGAACACCATTTTTATTACGAAATGATAACATCTTCCTTTTTTCTACAAGCGTCATCGTTTCTGACCTTCCTTTCCATTATTTGTAACAAGACATGAAGTCTTCTGGAAGGTTAGATTTGTTCAAGAAAATCCAGACAAAAAAATCTCTCCAAAATCTCATGTCCTAGAGTTTAGGAACCTAAGACGAAATAGAAACAATTATCAAAACAGTTAAATTATTGCATTGCAATAGTGCATTTAAAAGATATTTATTAAGTTAGTAGTTAAACGAGAACTTTCTGAAGCTTGTAAATTATTTCATTACTATGAAAAAAAGCATGAAGTTCTCAAATTATATTATCCTAAACTTCAGAGTTAGTCACTTTTTTTCAGCGAGAACTGATTGGCCAACACATCATAACCATCAACTCCAACAGGAGCGATCGCTTCAAATTACAACTTCGGTTTTGGTTGGACACCTGCCTGCCATATTCAGGTGTTTCGATAGCCTTCATGTCCCAGTTTCTCAGATGTTTTAGAAGTCTTTTTCGTGAATATGATTTTCTAGTACACCTCCGACGAACTTGTCTCAAAAGAAAACTTTAATATAACTCATCATGTTTTGAATACCCCAATGAGGCCACCAAAAAAATACACAATGTTGATTCCTGCTCTAGGATAAATATACGACTTTCGGATACGACTGTATCATCAGCATCATGGGTAATGTTGATCTGTGTCCCTGTTAAATCAAGCCATAAAAATACACATCATTCACAGTTTCATCTACCACCGACCACCAACGTTCCTGCCACCTTGTTTATTTTCATTTTACATCAATTTCGTTGAACGCCCTGTTTCTGCTCCCAACTTTAGCCGGGGTTGTGTGTTGATGAACGCTCGTCAATTATTTCTGAGCAGCCCCAGCCCGTACTTATTATCCATTTATGGTCACTTAATTGAAGAACGACGCTACAAAAGGTCCTTTTTTGATCCGTTGCACCACCTGGAAGCTTACTCGTCAACGTGTCCCAGGACAACGTGTCCTTTTCTTCAACCTATGTGTACCCCAAAAACTTTGTGCTAAAGTTAAATCCAAATAACAACCTCACAGCACAACAGTAGCGTGAACGAAAAAGGGGAAAGAAAGGCGGCATAACAAATTTCGGCCCGTTTCTCTTTTTCTTTACTCTGTGCCAAAAAGGTAGTTTTGGGAGGCATAATACACCTTTACGCAAACAGCCGATATCAACTTCTTCCAGGGACTCCACTAGAACATGTGATGTCCGGGGGAGCTGGTTCGTAAAAAACCTGCGGACCCGATGAAACGGGCAACAATAAGCGAGTAAACACCAGAAACCCTCGGGAGAAGGAAAAAAGGGCAGTAGTTGGAAAAATAGTCAAAAACACGAATCAAACGGGTAACTGTGTACGGTCGATTGAGCGGCATGAAAGTCGTTTTTCCGGGACAGGAAAAAAAAAATCCGTATCCAAAACCCAAAATCCACTCGAGCGAGAGGAGACGACGACGAAGCAACACACACGGGGGTGTGGTTGACTGGCTGGCGCCTACGTCCTCCTGTCTTTTTGCGATTGAGGGTGGAAATTGGGTAAACCCACGCGCCACTTCTCTCGACCTTCCCACTGCACTGGATGTGTGTATCGATATTATAGGAAACCTCATCTCCTCATCATGTGCCTGCCAATGTGTTCCGAAACCCATCCTTCTCGTTTACGCTTTTCGAGGATATATTGAGTTCTGGGGCGCTACAGTTCTAGGCAGGCACATTCCCCTGGCGGTCTGCAATGTCTATCGGGCAGATCGGTCGTCGAGTCTTCGAGCCCACACATGAGTCATCCTTCCGCGCTTCCCGGTGTTGTTTTACCCATTAAAAATATATCACTCCCGTGTCAGTGTCGAAGCCCCGAAAACGGCGCCTTTTCCTTGTGCGGAACTGACAGGGATGAAATTGCTCCTGCAAGAGGGAGACAGAGAGACAACACCCCTGCACACAATAACTGAGGGTTGCCATCCGGAATACCCGTAGCCTGTAGTTGTGGGTCCAGCCTTCCAACAAGTTCGATGACTTCTGACGGCGGCTCTCTGTGGCAGTGAGGGAATTGGTTAAAAATCATACAGTGCCGGAAGGGTGGCACTGGTCGCGTGCAAGAAAAGATAAGGAAATTCAGATCTCCATCCAACCGTTTTCACTTTCGCCCTCGGTGATGTGCGGCGCTCCAATGTTCGCCGACTGCCGAACAAAATTGCGGGACAAAACGAGACCCAAAACACCCGATGATCCTGTCATTCTTTCCCATTTGCCACGCTCCGGCTTCTGTTGGCGTTCTCGGTTGGCGTTGCGATTTGTTTTCATTTTTCTCCTCGCCGCAACCCGCCCTTCTATCCCACACAGAGGACAGGTCTTGGAGTAGCGATAACAATCACTTTGCGGGATGGACCTGAGATGGGATGCTATCCGTATCAGGTGAGAATCAGCAGGCAGCTTTCCGAGCTTGTACGATATGAAACACACAATCTCCTGGGCGCTTAGGAAGGAAAAATGGCTCGCAATGGCATACAAGGGGGATTTGATTTCCACTTCCTTCCTTCCATTTTCGCCACGCCATTCGCTACTTCCCAGAAACCCGATTAGTGGTGGTTTTTTTGTTTTTGGTTGCTTTCTTCAGGGGAGTGTAATTTGACATTCGAGAGTTTTGATGCCTTTTTTTATCTCATCTCAACGCTTTTAAACTGAACACAAATATTCAATTTCGCCGTAGTGAATGGTGTAAAAGGTGCGAAACATCATCAGAAACACACACACACACACACACCAGACAGGATATATCTGATGGTATTTTTTTGGGAGATCTAATTTTTTGTCCATAAAGGTGCCTTCCGAACTCTGAGCTAGCGATTGAAGATTTCTTGCAAAACTTTCGTTATTTCTGTGTGCGAGGAACTTCTGAACTTAAATTAGCAAAAACTTTCGGTACTGTTTTTTTTTTCTTTCTCTCCTACCGAATTAGTCCAACAGCTCCAGAAATCGGTGATCCATTACAGTCGGGAAAAGTATGGCCTAACTTTAGGCGCTATCAAGATGATGGGGTACACAAAAAATCGCTCTCCGCTTCTCGGCGCGGCCTGGGCGGCAAATTGTTTTCTTATTGATCGCTGTAATTTTCTAGTTAATGATAGCTTCATTACCATTAGCGGCGCAATTGTAGTTGCTGTAGTGGCCACAACCGAAGCGGATGAAAAAATATTTATTATAGCACCGAAGGAGAGCGCACTCGAACGACGAGGGGTTGATTCCTTTCTTTTTTCTCTCCGTTTTTTTTCCTCCTGCCGGGGTAATGTCGGTACGCTTGCGAATGAATTGAACACGCGCACAGCAGGAGTCCTGTTCCGGTCCCTACGCTCGTCGGCACTAACACCAGCTCAGGCTCGAGTGTTGAGCTGCTCCAGGCAAAGCCCTCCGTTTGCAAAAGTATGCAAGCAAAGGTGCAGTTGCGTTACACCGGGGTGCATCGGGCAAACCAAACGCTATGCAATCGCGCGACCAAACGCTCCGTACGCAATCAATCCCTGCAAAGCGGGAAGAACAAAGCGAAGCGCATTGGAAATGACTCTCATCACGCACAGACACACGGGCCGTGAAAATGCAAACCTAAGGGGTAGCGTAATGGTTCCCTCCTTTACGGAAACACTTTATGGTGCGCAACACCCCAACCACTGGCCATCATTTTCCGTGCCTGTCTTTCCTGGGAAGGGTGAACACGGTTGAAATCTTCCTCGCTATCGATTCCCGGGGTTTAGTTTTTCTTTTTTTTACTGTCCCGGAGAGCTGGACTACAAAACGCGGCCGAGTTGCAGATTTAACGTAATGGCAGTGTGTGTGTAGGATTTATAATTCCATTCCCTGGTTTTCCATGCCAGACAGAGTCGCCGCCGCCGCATTCGGAACCGATTGTTAGGACGCTTCTGCCACACAAACACACACGCAAAGAGGCACAAGAATGGATGGGAGTTCGTGCATCCGGTGTGTCGGTGGACAGGTTTTGCCCCGGTTTGGCTGTGTGGCGGCTGAGTTATTGGTACCGTTTGAGCGAGACGCGGCAAACTTATTGCTTCCTGCAACAACAGAAAACACGGAAGGAAGACTCTTGAGGCTTTCGTTCGGCACCCCTTTTTGCAGCAGAAGATACCGAGTCTGGTCGGGCTACGGAGGGCCATTTCATTTAATTTGCATCCCTTGTGCCTTGTGTGTCTTACTATCTTTGGGATGTGTGTTTCGGGAAAGCGCTAGGTGGGATGTTGTAGAGTGCCACTCTGGTACAATCTGCACTTATAGCTCCAAGTAGCAAATCTTCCTTCTTGAGGGTGGTACGCTGTGGTCCGCGAGTCGAGAAATTCGGAGAGGTGTACTTCGTGTCGTGTCGTGGTAGATACAGGCTATTCCTATGCAGTGTAATGTTGACGTATGCCTAATACACTGCGTCCAATTTCTATAGAGTTAAGGTAAATTTATAGTCAGTATAATATTCCAGTTAATCAGGAATAGCTACGAGCGAAAGGTACGCATGGAATTCGATACTCTTACCTGCACTGTGACAGGTTACCAACCTAGAGATGCAAGGAGGATATTAACCTTTGGTCTGCAGGTTTTATATCGGACAAAAACTAAGCAAATTGAATAGATTCTCCAGGAATGTCCAGTAAGATCAATGAATCGTATTTCTGAGTAGACTTCTGAGTTCCTTAAAGACTTTATGAGGCCCATAGCTGGGACTCTTCGTGTAGGACTTTTGGACAACAAAGCCGCCTGATTTTCCAGGTCCCGTAAATGGTTCCTATGAAGACGAAATCCCTAGAAGATGTTCTGTTGGAATGTGAGGCCTCTTGGACAAAAATTCTTCGTCCACCATTTGACGCGCCACTGACGTAGAATCCAGAAAATTGTCTTCAAACAAGCGTGGTTCTATAGAAACCGAACGCAGTGTCTAAAATAGGGATCATGCTCCCCATCGTAGCACCTCAAAACGTGGGGCGTTATTTCATGTTATTGAAATCATTCCAGCATCCACCAACAGTCGGCAACTGTACTGGTTGGCGGGGACGACCTTCTGACGCCACACCAGCCACTACCACCGACAAAAAGTGAAAACCGTTGGGGACGAACACACCGTTTATTGTGCTATGTTGTTTGCAGTCATGTTGTAGCTTCCTTCAAACAATCTCCCCTCATTCGTACGACAACAAACCCACACACACACACACACGCGAAGAGAAAAGACATCGAGACATCAAGTGGATAATAGCAGACGGGAAAGGCGTCCGTTCATCGACGCCAGCATCATCCCTGCTTGTAAGGGTACATTACCTTTCGTTTCGTCACGGTTTAGGTGACTCCGTTCCTTCTTCCTGCCTGTCAGCTAAAGGATTTGTAAGGCGCACCAAATTGTAACGCAATATTTGTGTTAATTCTGGTCCCAAATTAATAATTTATTGCGTCGGCATGGTAGCGAGCACCAGTGTCACCGTGTACCGGCCCGAAATTCGCCAATTGATGGAGTGGATAGAATTTACGGAGTTTTTGCTCCTGCTGTGGGTGTCTTCGGTCGGGGGGTATGTTTTCACACCACTGCGCCTTGTTTGCCCTAGTTGCGTATGTATGTTTACACACCGAACGCGAAGAATCTCTGGAAGCGGAAGGCACAAACACGAGACCACCTTCCTTTTCGCTACAGAAACTTCGTCCGAAAATGGTGGAGCATGAATGTTTGCATGAAATTTATAGCCTCCGAAAACTTTTCCCGCCAAATGATTGCACTCACTTAGCACGCTTTGGGGGTTGGGAGTGTCTTGTATTGTCATCCAAGGCTTTCCACGGATCCCGAGGATACTCCGATCGAGGATAGTTTTCGCTTGTGTTTCCTTCGTTCGCCTTGGCCCATCGTCCGACCAGGAAGATAATATAAAACGAATTACTTTTGCTGCATCTTCTTCTTCGGGGTGATAAAGTGTGATTGTTTGTTTTTCTGTCCGGACTTTATACATCGGCCACAGTGATTAATGCAGCTTAGAGAGGGAGAGACAGAGCAAAGCCAGAAACTGTGCCCACAGTTTTTTTATGTTTCTCTGTGTTCAAACCTCAAACCACTCGCAAGCAAATTGCACCGCAGTAACATCTCAACCAACTCCTTTCGTGGCGCCCTCTTCTTTCAGTGTCCGCCAGCGGATGTAGCAACTCCCACACAACCGATCTCTAAGCGAATTACGTTTCCGATGTGCTAAAATCTTCTTCGGTCCCGCTGTTTCGGTGGTGGTATGTGTTGACATAAAATAATTGAATTCACATTTTTTTCGCCACTCTCTTTCTTCGGGTTGAATGGGCGGAAAACTTTAGAAATAGCTTTGTTTTTTCGTCGAATTTTCCATTTGCTTCGGTGGTGATTTTCTCCCTCGCTTCGCTCCTTCCGGTACATGCGTGTTCAACAGCAATGTCGCAACGTTTACGAACTTTGAGTCCATCCCACGTGCACGTGTGTGGTTGGCTTGGGGATTTTAAAGAATTTTCCTTTCCTAACTGTCTATGCTATCTCCTTGTGTCTGGAGAAAACAAACGTGTCAATAATTGTGATAAATATTGCACTGCTTTTGGTCCCCTGCACACGATAGTTGGAAATTATGCTGTCAGATTAAAATATGCTGACGGAGAAAGTTTTCCCCTGTCCGGGGGTTTCGCTTACTAATCATACGCTTCTAATCAGACACGACGACGTCTGCATGGTGTTTTGGGTTTGTTACATTCAAGATAAAACGTTGATTTATCTTCTTGAGGGAAAACGTAGGACGCAAAAAGACTTATCCATTTTTTTTGTACAATTTCAAAACTTTACTTATAAAAAGTCATCAAAATTAATTTACGATTTCAATTACACATTTTCTATCAACAACGGATCACTTTTCTCCGAAAACTCATTACAACAACATTAATGTACCGATTGGAAAACATAACCTATTAAAATGCGAAAATGGAGTGAAATCTTTCCCCGAAACGTTCCTCCGACAGGTTGAAGTCTGCATTCCTAGCTGCCTAATCTTATCAATCTTGCATCACCGATGAAAACTTCCAAGAATGTTTCGCTGCTCACAGCTGCCAAAAGACCAGGCTCCAAAGAAAGTGAGAATAATCGTTTTGAAATATGAAATCAATATTTATACAACTTTCACTCAACCCATCATACGCCGGACAGGTTCCTTGCCAAGGCAAAGGGAAAAAAAACATTGGAGCATTGGGGCCCCCAATCCTTTACCTGCCAACACAACCTAAGCTCGTTTTGGACAGCCATTCGCAAATGATTTGCCATTAAAGTTGATTGTGTATTTGATTTTTATCTTCCACCATTTTTGACACGTGACTTGAAGTTTGATTAAATTTTCGTTTCCGTGCGGTCGTTCGCTTTCTTCTTCTTGTCCTTAAGGAAGGGGTTAAGATAATTTGTTGGCATCTGTAATGCGTGTTTATGAAGATTTACAATCGATTTGCAAAATGAGGTAAACAAGATTCATTCCATACGATCGCACACCAGCAAGCACAACACACACACACACGGTTCGGGGCGTAATTGCAGAAGATTAAATTAAACACATAAATCAATTCTTGGACTTGTGCTCTGTAAATGGTCACCGTACACTGAACACAACAATGGACTTAAACAAAACATTCCTTCCCGGTTGTTTTACTGTAAATATCTCGATGACAGATCGATGGAGAAGATGCCTTCCCAGTTCGATTTCCCATCGATGACTTTCCAACCAGCGCAAAGCAACGCCTCGCTATGTCCTTTCGCATAATGCGCTACGTGCACTAGAGGAGGGTCACGTTTATCGTACCAGTTGGCAGCACTGAAACCTATGATTAATTAATTTTACACTTTGACCTCTTCGCCTCCTTGTCTGCCCACCTAAACATGTCGGCCCACCGATCGAATGTCGCAACGTGCAAATATGGTAGGAACGTCTTTGTCGTCCCTTCTTGGCCGATGGTTTCAGCTTTCGGCAAGCTGAACGGAATCGTTGCGTATCCGTTTGCAAAATGGTAAATGAAAAGTATCAATGCTCGTTACACAAATTCTTTCACCTGGTTTCCTGGGTTCCTCAGCACTTCTCGCTGCCGGTGCACCCTGACGCTAATGCCGGATAGTATTACACAATCGCACGATAAGGATTCCGTTCCCGGGCTATCTCTCGAGTTACGGCGAACTTCAACCCCGCAAAATTACACGAAAAGCTTCTTCGAATGCTAGGATCGTGCCGTTTGACAGGAAGACGTTTGGCTTGATCTTTCCCTCGCTTCCGGCAGAGTAGAGCAGTATGGCGCTGTCGAATGTTACATCTTTGATTCTAAATTAATTTTCCTCCACTTGATATCACCAGCGTGGAAAAGCTTATTGAGTGGCATTTTCTTCTGGCAAGGTGGCACATAAGTTCATTCCAACCCTCCGAAGATGCGTAGGATTTCACAATTACCGTGTTCCGCTAGTTACACAAGGAACAAGGAGTAGTAGGACAAGTTCCCTTTCGTCTAGCAACTCCATTTTATTGCACAAATTTGAAATATTAATAGATGTTTAATTAGTTTAAGGATTAGAAAGCAGATGGGATTATTTGCTCTGCTTGTTATGTCTATTATCTAATATCACGCACAAACAAAAATTAGGACATGAACAAAAGTCATGGTAAGCTGAGCTTTATATTTGTCTTTCTAATTACTTGACTCACGGGGTAGAGCTTGACTACGTCGAATCCTACATTCATGAAGCGTTCTACAAAAATACTTTCCTGACAACTTAGCTATGGCTGTCTTCAAAAGCTCTTTCTAAGGCTTGACAATTAGTTGTTACCCTGTGATGGATACAGAACGATTGGATGAAGTCTTCCGAAACTGATTTACCTAAACCGATGAGGTTAGACCAACACAGTTTTTGTCACTGCATCGGTGTTTCAAAAATATGTTGAGTGTTTTCCACATGAACTGCAACTCAACGACCCAGACATGGACAACAAGTATTGTATGCCAATCTCCATCTTACTGAGAATGTTTTTCAACGCTCAATTGAATGTTCTGGTTCCTGGATTCTACAAAAACAACATATAATAAAGCCTCGATTTCCACGTAAATGTCTGCTGCATTCGAAGAATTCCTAGCCCACTGTAGGGCGGCCGGAATATTAAATGTTTTCGTTTTTCTCTAGAAGTAAGAATATGTTGTAAAACTCGCAGCAGTTCTAATCGACCTTTCAACTTAAGGATAAAACGCAAACGAGCAAACAAATCTTCAACTGCAGCTCCTCCACTACTTGTTGGCTATAACTGCTCCAAATCAACGAATATTGCCGTCAAATTTTATCAAAAAACATGACTCAACTGACAACTGATAGCTGGGTGGATCACTCAGAGAAATCTTTTAAATCTATCTTTTTTTTAATGCACTAACCAGGCTTAAGCCCCCCCTATACAGGAGCAGTTTCCGGGAGCTTCACACACAAAAAAACCACCTCAAGCGCATTAGGCAAACAGATTTCCGTGCTGTCAACTGTTGTTTTCTATTCGATAACATCACTCACAGCAATTATGTCCCATTTGCTTGCTCCCATTTAAGCGTTATTGCTAATTCCTCGTCACATTCCCGCATCGTACTTGGATTTCAATTTAACTCCCTGTTCTCTCTCTCTCTCTCTTTCTTTCTTTTTTTTCCATCGCAGGATTTGTCGTTGAAATCTGTGCCTTATCATCAGGCGAGCGTGCCACCAGATTCATTTCCATTCCCGTTGGCCGGGAGCATTCCCACCGGAGGAAGCAGTTCCCGGAAACCGTACCAGCCGGTGGGCCTCCCGCTAAAAAGCCACTATATATGTCCCCCGATGCTGGGCGTGGAAGCGACGAGAATGTAGAATGAACATTCCGGGTTTCGCCTTTCCTGCGCACCGAGAGCACCTGATGTACTGTCCTGATGCCTGCAGGCCCGGCCATTCCCAGCCCTAGCGGAAGGAGGTGTAGTGGAGTATGCGGAGCGTGGCAGAGGCGACAGCGAGTATGCAGATTACAGTTGGCCAACCGACCGGTTGCAGCTTGGGCGCCGGCAGAACACGGTGGGCGTATGGGTGCACATCCGGAAAATTCCTCTACATAAATATTCTGCTCGTACTGCTGCTGCTGCTGCACAACGGTATGTGGGAAGTGAGAGTGAGGAAAAAAAAGGTTCGGTCGGGGTAGAAGAAGAGGCTGCTCGTGGGACGGGAGGAAGGGAACAGTAGAGATAACCCGCCCTTCTTTTCCAGCCAGAACATGCTGCTCCGGTGTTCCGGGTCTGTGGCGCATTGTTCTACTGGTAATTTAAAACTTTGCAAACGAGACGAGCAGAAGCGTTAAAGGTCCGCGGGTGTGTGGTGCTGCCGTTCCATGTGGATGGACACGGAATATACAAACAAAAACGCACAGTGCACACCAACAAAAAGAAAAGGCAGAACTCGTTGTTCCATCGCAAGCCACAGCACGCGGACACAAAAACGGGGGCCATATAGTTTTGATTTATCGCTCACCAGCCGTCCATTACCGTCCGGTAGATGCTGTCCATGGATGGATGGTGTCAGATGGGAATGAATTGCTGTCCCTCAAGACTGTTGGGGAGAAGCAAAAACAACAACAAAAAATAGCGAATCACGCACTCACCAATTTGGAGAGCCTTGTCCCTATTTAAACATCCCTTTTGTTCGCTGAGGGCTTTTTTTCGTTAACCTTCCCTCTCTCTCTGTTTGTTTTGCAGCTCTTTTCGTTGGTGGACTGCGCAAAGGCAAGCTGGTGCTGCCGAGCTCTTATACCGCCCTCGGGGACGATCTGGACGTGCAGCTACATGCCGATCCACTTGAGCTGGCGACGGTGGATCGACTAAAGTTGGAGATATCGCGCCATCTGCCGGGTGCGGCTGGAACCGTAGCCACTACGCTGGACATACGGGTGGACGTGAACCACAACGTGACACAGATCAAGGTACCGTGCTACCATTTCCTGCACGGTGGACATTATGAGTTGGCGGTGCTGGAGGAAAATGCGAGCCATTCGCGGCTGGGCCAGGTGATGGACGAGAGACTTCGACAACCGCTGGAAGTTGGTTGGCCCTCCGTTCGGCTAGCGATCGTCCCGAACCGTACGGATACCTACCCCGAACTGAAGATCCAAGGATTGCTCGAGTTTCGGGACGTTCGCTGTCAACTGCCAACGCAAGGTGTCGATTCGCTGGACCTTCCCGAGCTGTGGCTAGAACTCTTCTACTGTGGAAAATCGGTGGACTCTTGCAGTCACGGTAACAGCTCACAACCCTTCTCCCGGGCGCAAGTCCTCTACACAGAGCAGGTGCGTGGACTGCCACCTAGCAGAGTGGTCGACTTTCGGTGCGATCTCTTCGGACTGGCCGGGTTCTATGGGTTGCATCTGAAGTCGCGAACGGGCGAGTCGGATGATCCATCGCTGGCGCCACTCTTGCAAGCTCGTGCCCTACTGCAAGCCGACTGGAGCAAGCAGTACGTGTTTACGGTACACACAAGAAGTATCTTTCCCTGTGATCCCCACGGTTCTGGAATTCGTGTCCTGTTCCAGTATCCGGCCTGCATCCTGAACCAAGCGGACAGGGTACGGGTGTATGCTAAGCTACGGGCGGATGTGCTTTCGCTGGCACCGCCCACCTCTCTGCATTACATCGCCGAGCAGCGTGTGAGCAAGGGTCAACATTCGCTGTACTTCGAGTGCGATCTGTTCTACGAGAAGTTTGTCGAGTATTGCTTCGTGTACGTCAGTCAGGCGATATCGGGAGCGGTCGCCGATATACGGATGGACTGTGTACCAACGCTGCCGGTGTCAGGTGAGTAAGAAACCCCCATCTTCCGGAGATTAGCTTAGTAACTCCCGGTTGGGCAAATCATCGTCATAATAATAATGATGATGCTGATGATGATGATGAGCAGCAGGACTTTGGGCAAGGTGGATTATGTTCCTCATCATATCCGTTATTACGTTGAGCCAAAATTAAATTTTAATCGAACACTTCGCTTCACTGGCCGCCCGTATTTCGGGGTGACGCTGTCGAAAATGAGTGACGGATGAATTAATCTAATTTTGATTGAATCGTTTCCAACTCGCTGCTGGGAACACTTGTTCCAACCATGTTTTTTTTTGGTTGGGTACTGGTTATCGCATTTCGGGCATTAACATCTCTTTTTTCCATCGTTTCATTGTTTCTTTTTCTGATTGTCGCGACTTGCCTCGGTCACTTAATAGCTTCCGATTCCGGTGGATGGGGACCCTGGAGCAACTGGACGCACTGTTCGACAACATGCCGGGGTGGCATAAGAAATCGCTATCGATTTTGTGACTCGCCGCCACCACGGTACGGTGCAAAGTTTTGCGAGGTAAGTTAGGTTTGTTTCAACCGTTAAAAACTTTATCTCCCCTCCCTTCTTCCGCCCCGCCCTTCCTTCTCTTCATGGGGTGAAATAGCGGTACGTACACACCAGCTGCAGGTATTGATTTTCTTACTCGGTGGGTCGTCTCTTCCCGGCATGCAACACGTTTTAGAAGCGGCCAGACCCTACGGCGCATTATAATTTCTGCTTATCCCCACTGCAACACATGTACCGATAATTCAAGGTACGGTACTCGTACCGGTAGCTGTACATTGCCCTCCCAACACTACAAACATTTAATTTCCTCCCGCACGGGGTACGTCTGGAGGCTTGGGCTAGTAGCATGGACGGTTCCTAATGGATCACGCCACGGTTCGATACCTCAGCCCGTGTGTTGAGCGTAAACGAGGAGCGGTCATAAAATGGATTCCAGTAAAGTTGAAATTACTTAAGCAAGTCCCATGGTCTGCGCCTTCACTGACTGGTCGCACTGAGTGGGTTTGAGGTACACATCGACATGTGCCAGGCAAATGTGGTTAGAACTTCGTGTATTTTTTTTGCAATGGAATAAAAATAGCATAAATTTGGGTGAAGCGCTCAACCCCGGACTAAGTACTCACAGTACGTGATGGATTTGTGAATTATTTCATTTGAATTATGTTAGATTTAATTTTCAATACGATACTGGACAACACTAAGAGCTTATAGTATAAATCGGACAAAACATGTAACAGATAGGGAATTGCAAAATGAACTCATAAAATGAACTCACAAGATGAACTAGGAACAAATGAATGTAGCGAAATGAACTTGTAAATTGACCAGCGAATAAACAGTAGAAATCTGATCCTCAAGCGCACAACACGTAAAGCGAATATCGAATCATATCACAAAAAATTTACTTCCACTCGGAACGTTTTTCGATTCGCCGACATCACTTTCACCAATGTAAACAGCCGATTTCACTATTCACTATCAGAGCACCGTAAACAAGTCTATTCACTTTGACAGTCGCTCACTGAATGGTTTACAGTGATTTCCGTAAAATTTCACTACGTGAAATTTGGTGCAATAAACATTTGACGTTAGCATAATTGTATTCGTGAGAAAACGAAACATTTCGCAGCCTTGTGAAAGTGTGTACTACGTGCACGTGAAACTTTTAACCGTTCGTTGTTTTCTCGTTCGTTGTGTTGTGATACTTGGAGTGTTAGTTGAGGCTCCGCATCAACTATAAGGCTGTAAACTAAGCTTAGCGTCCCGCACAGCTTAGCGTCGTTTTGGAAATTACGCCATCGCGAAACGTGATTCCATTTTAACGGCCATCACTCCGACCGTGCGCCAAGAAACTTGCATGCAACGCAGCAAGTTGTGAGCAATTTAAATTCGGATTACGTGAACATTACAACGCTTCTACGAAGTGTTAGTGTAGTGAAGAACATTCAACTTACCGTAGCTACAAAGTGTTAGTGACCTGAGAAAAAAATGGAGAGAAAAATCAAAGCCGCGCAATCAAAAAAGCGCCAAGCGCAAATGCTGATCAACAATATCGAACAGTTCAAAGACAATTTCAGTGAGAGTGATGTGCGTGAAATACCCGTGTGCTTAGAACAGCTCGAACAGCATAAGGACGAATTTTTGAACGCGTTAACGAAATTAGAGGAATTAGAAGAGTCTCCAGA
>KZ061912.1:30084-59755 GCA_002091835.1 Anopheles maculatus | reverse complement strand
ATTACGGCGTTGCATCCGGGCAAGGATGGTGTCGTACGCGTAGTTACGTTACGCACGTCAGGGGGGAAACAAATAGTGCGAGCAGCTAATCGTTTAGCGTTGTTACCACGGCCAATCGATCCAAACGAGACGGACACTAGGTGAACACGAGGTTACTCGAATGTAAACAAACCGATACAGACCTGCGCGAAATGTCACATCGTGCGAGCAGCTAATCGTTTAGCGTTGTTACCACGGCCAATCGATCCAAACGAGACGGACACTAGGTGAACACGAGGTTACTCGAATGTAAACAAACCGATACAGACCTGCGCGAAATGTCACATCACACGTATACACTTAGGACTAGGATACTATAAGCGATTGAAATACCGAATGCGAATGAAAAGGAATTAGCATGATTTGAAAAGAATTATCTTTTGGTGGCCGGAATGATGGATTTGTGAATTATTTCATTTGAATTATGTTAGATTTAATTTTCAATACGATACTGGACAACACTAAGAGCTTATAGTATAAATCGGACAAAACATGTAACAGATAGGGAATTGCAAAATGAACTCATAAAATGAACTCACAAGATGAACTAGGACAAATGAATGTAGCGAAATGAACTTGTAAATTGACCAGCGAATAAACAGTAGAAATCTGATCCTCAAGCGCACAACACGTAAAGCGAATATCGAATCATATCACAAAAAATTTACTTCCCAATCAGTGAAAATCCTACAGTACGCCTGTATGTTTCGGTCTTGTTGAAGTAATCCGTTCGTCCAAATGTAATCAACGTTCTGAATGCCTCGCCTGCAGCAACACGAACGAACACCGAACCAGACTTGCGTGTGTGTCGATTCCGAACATTGAACGTTGGTTGCAAATGGAGCAAAAAATGGTGCACCAACTATAGCTTCATAAACTTCAGGTGTCTGGACACTTCCATGACGTGCACAATATGTGGCAATCAGCTTCCACCAACCGAATTTCCTTTTAGTTTTTCACTATCGCGTGCAAACAGTTTCCCGCAACGTAAACAAACGCGAGGCAAGACTCTCTCACTCCCGGTGAAAATAGTATCGCAATTGATGGGTAGTCATTCGCCCGATGGGAATACTACCTAGATACGGTTTAATTTAATCGATGCGGCATCGATTCTCGTTGCTAGGAGGAACGGTTGAAACCTTTTTTCAACGGTAGTACGCTAAACACAAACAGTTGCATTCCGTTCGCTGCTAGTGATTGTCCAAATTTGTCGTTTTTCACCGTAGTACAACAATGCCGAAGGAAAAGAAACCAAAGAAGCCGAAAAAGGCTGTCCCAGAGATACAGCCCGTCGATGGGTTAAGTGCAGTGGATCGTCAGTTTTACGAAATTACCATCAACGATCTCAACCAAAAGTTGGCCCGTCTGCGTACGCACAACGTAAAGATAGAGGAGCGCAATGAGGAACTCGAAAGTCGGCTCAAACAAATCGAGGAAGACCGTGCGGATGTTACGGCCTACCTTGACCGGACGCTGCAAGAAAAGGTGGGCACCATTGTGGAGCTCGAGGATAAGCTAAGCGAACTGTCGAAGGTTCGGGATCAGGAGAATGAAGAGTGCCGGAAGCAAATTAACGCACTCGACGGGAAGTACAAGGCAATGCACGAACAGCTCACGTCCGAGATAAAGCTTCTCACCGGAAAGCTCAACTCGATGGAAGAGTTCCGACTGCAGCGAGACGAGCTGATGGCCAAGTTCGATGCACAGGATAGTGAGCTGAAGGAGCAGAACAAGCGCCACAAGTCGACACTCTACGAGATGGAGCGTAAGGTCATCCTGGACAAGGATCGCCTCCGGAAGGATGTCGAAAACAAGCTGCTCCAGCTTTCGACGGAGTTTACCAAATCGTCCGAAATTCGGGTAGCCGCACACACGCAACGTTTGGTGCGGGAAAACATCGCCCTGAACAACGAGATGGATCGCATGATCTACACCCAAGAGCGTATGCAGAAACAGTTCACCGAACTGCGCAAACAGAACACGGAACTGCGAAACCAGGCCGAGATCGATCTGGTGGAGAAGCAGCGATTGATGCAGACCTGCCAAGAGCGACTAGAAACGATCAAGCAGCTGACGGATCAGTTCGAAACTGTGCTGCAGAAGAATGGCGAACTCAACGCGTTCCGACTGCGGGCTGTCGAGCTGGAGACGGAAAACAAGTCCACCCGGAAGGACTACAACCAACT
This sequence comes from Anopheles maculatus, assembly GCA_002091835.1. NCBI lineage: Eukaryota > Metazoa > Arthropoda > Insecta > Diptera > Culicidae > Anopheles > Anopheles maculatus. The sequence continues at coordinate 57,530 of KZ061912.1, read as the reverse complement.
GCGGCAGAAGGTGCGTGTGTTGGAGCAGTACGTCCACTACATCAACTCCGATCGGCAGGGATTGCGGTCGGACTCTGATCACCACCGGCGAGAGTTTGAGCGCATCTCGGACATTCTGAAGACGGTTCGGTACACGGTTCGGTCCGCTTTCAAGGGCGAAGAGGAAGATTCCGATCTGCCGTACCAGGAGATTAAGCGCAAGCGTCTCATAGCCGACCTGCTCAACACACTGAACGAGCTGGAGATGCAATCGAAAGCGGACCAATCGGTCGAGACCATTGTCGCCTCACTGACGGATGTGTACGATCAGGGCGATCTGGGCGTTATCCCTCGGGAATCCATGGACACCATCCTGAAGAAAACGCAAAGATGCGAAGAAGTGAGCGAGTCGGCCATTATCAGCTCCAGCGCGACTGCTTCATCGGTGGGCGAAGCGGACCGGCTGGAAGGTGTCAGCAAAACCACGCTCATTGGGGCCAGCGAGGACGAGGCAGCCATCATTGATGTTGTCAGTGGTTCGAGGCTCGTGTTTCTTGGATCGAACGAATCGCTTGAGGAGGAGGGCGAAGGTGAAGGTGAAGAAGGCGCTAGCGAGGACGAGGGTGAAGATGGCGAGGAAGAAGGTGATCCGGAGAAGAGGAAGGAAGAGGAGGATGATGGGGAATTCGGAGATGATGAGGAAAGTCAGCAACAGCAAGGCTCGGCTATGGACGGTGGCGATCATGACAGGGACGGCATCATTGTTGATGCACCGGAGTCGATCGAGGACGAAACGATCGAGTTTGCTGGTTCCAAGAGTGATTCGGATTGAGAATAAAGATCGAATTTGGGTGAATTTTGGCATGGATAAAGAAATCTTTGGGGGTCGCTTCTTTTGACCGATGACACTTGATTGTTTTGTGTTTGTTGTGTCCTTTGCTTGCACCGATATGATTACAACTACTCCCTTTTTCCAGGGTCCTTCGGTACAGACGGAACGCTGCGGGTTGGACACGGCCGGCGATTCTTGGGAATGCATGTTTAGTCCCGCCATCGGTGGCATCAATCTGCCGCTAGAGATCGAAGATGTCAACACGGAGATCGGACCCGGATGTCGCTGTGGTTGCGTTATCCATCTCGGGATGGTAAAACCGAAACGTTTGCTTGGTTCCTCCTCGCACAGCTGCCCCGACCGAAGCCTATGGCTAATAAAGGGAGACGAAGGATGTCGTGTGCGAATGTCGATCGATTTCCAAAAGTTTCCCTGCGATGGCCAGTGGCTGAAGATACGGGATGGTGACTCGGTTGCCGACGAGCTCTTGCTACAGTTTGGTGCCGACCGAGCGACGGAAACTTCGAGTGCACTGGCGGAAGCAACTGGCAATATGTTGCTGGTGGAGTTCTTCTCGCGGAAAACCGACCAGTACGATGAGGCGTGTAATGCGGGATTTTTGGGCCAGGCGGAACAGATCAGTAAGTGTACCAACATTTCCCCAATTCTTGTGTATTGTGTGGAAAGTCTTAATGCGTAATGTGTGGTTTCTTTTTCTCCTCCACAACAGAGCTACCACACATAGCTGTTCAACCGACGGAAAACGATACTTCGATGGCCAGCAAGGTGATAATGCCGATTGTGGCAGGTTTGCAGAGCTATGCCAGCTTTACGATCGCACACATCTGTGCGGCTGTGTTCATCTGTTTCATCGTGTTCGTGAGCTTCCTGCTCGTGGTGCAGTACATCTTCCGCTATCGGAAGTACGAGCTGGCCACAAGCAGGATGGAAGCAGCCGACTCCCCAGCCCACACGCTGTTCGGTTCGAACCAATCGATCGAGCAAGGCGCTCCTATACACGCCCGCTCTCGGGCCGTCTCCACGACCACTCTCATATCGGAGATTGTGTCGTACGTGAAGTTACGTCCACGGGTGACGACTTCTATCCGGCACGAGCGCTTCCGGGAAAGTGTAGAGTATGCGCTCGAATCAACAAACAACAGTCGATCGGAAGGAATTCGATCGGATGGAAGCTCGGAAATCGTGATGGAACTACAGGATAGAAATGCAACCGACGTAGAAGATCGGGAACACCACGGAGAGGGCGATGAAGAAACGCCGCTTCAAAGTCTTAACGATTTAAACCATCCAAAGGAAGGGCCATCTCTAGGGGAACTCAAGGAAAGTGTGTCTCCGAGCAAAGATGTGCCAGAATCGGATGATGAACGGTCCACAACGGTCAGTTCTGCGTATTCATCTTTGAACCGTGAGAAAACGCCTCTCGTAGGAGGAAGATCCAACAAAAGCAACGTGGAGATGCTGAGAAGTAAGCGAGCGAATGAACAACAAGTTGATTAAGATAAAGATTTTCGCTACTTCTGATATTATTATACTATTAGCAAATCAAATTTTGACGTTTCTTTTCCTTGTCATTTGCCAGCTGGTGATCAACTCGTTAAAAGTGCTACTTGCCTGATGACAACGTCCAGTACCAGTACAGCCACACTCACCAACGTTAGTCCGTCGGATGTTGTAAGTCTTCTTGGTCGTACCGTCTTTAGCCAACGCGTAATTTTGTAAACTCTTTCGAATAGGAATGTTGCTCGCCGGCTGAGTCAAGCATTCGAAGTCCCTTGGCAAGACGCAACACAGGCACCTCGATAAGGACACGAAACGCCAAGGAAAGTAAAGAGAAGCGGAACCTTCAGAAGCTGTTGGCTGGTTCGGACTACTCGCTCGGAGCACCATCCGAGCAGGACATGGAGCTGGACTACTACGACTACAATGTGATTAATGCGGGTGCCGCTCCTGGTTCCTATCTCGGGATGGATCCAGCATTTCTCGTGTGGATTCCCCCGCTAGACGATGGTTCCGATGAGGACACAAAGCGTCACCAAGCAACGGCTTCCGACGACGAAGGTGACGACGACGAACTGACGGAACTGGCAAATCGAGCAGGAGGCGATCGTATGGGACCGGATTCACGTTGCGACAGTATAACACCGAGCGAGGAACTTATCCGACAGTTGGCCGAGCAGAAACGGAACGATTACGTGATCGTCTCGAGCAGCATCTCCAAGAGTGACATCTGTTCCGAAAGTGACGGTGCGTCAACGGATGGGAAAGCACCATCAACCGAGCGACGGAAAAGAAGATTGCACGAATTAATATTGGTGCGCCGGAATGGTGGCAATAGTACCGGTGGTAGTGGTGGTGGTGGTGGTAGCGGCCCCGGTGAAACCGGATCCGGATCATCCGTGCGGAAAAGCTCCTCCGATGAATCGACCGAGGAAAGGGAGAAGGAAACGTCCTTCACGAAGTCTCCGGTAGACAACAAACAGATAAGTGATTTCTACGAAATGGCCGACATAGCCTTTGCGGATGATGAAGCAGACGAAGAGGAAGAGGAAGAGGAGGAAGGGGAGGACGAAAATGATGCTCGTTCGGGAGGGTTCTGTGTGGATCGTCCAAAGGGCGGTACGATCCTTCTATCGACGGCAGCAGCCAGTGCAAAGTTAGAACCAAATAGCTTAGTATCGACGGAATCCAACAAATATCAACATGTAGTGGCAGGTGTTTTGCATCGCGAGGCCGATAAGATGGTTCAGTAGATGTCCTCCTTAGTTTTGTTTAGCTCCTCATGTGTACAGATCACCAACCTTCAACACACACACACACACACAATCACACACATATGAACACACCGGAATTGCAAAAGTACAACTACTACTGTATCTAAACCATATCGGTCCGAATAGATACAACCGGAACCAACCTACAACCCCGAAAACTATTCTAGTCATTTAGTCATCCCCAGGAAAATGAACGCAACTCTTGTATAGTGTGATAGTGAACAAACCGGGACAACCAGACAGATAACTGCATGCATCTCCGTTTTCGCCTTCATTTTCATTCGAACCAAAACTTTAAAATTCCAATCCCCTTTTCGTTCCTGTTATTAGCATTCGTCGTAGTATTCGCCGAAATTTTATTAATGTGTGTTAGTGACACCTACCTGTGTACTGAGAGACTGATCAAAAGGTGTAAATAGCTAGAGTTACGACGACGACTAGAGTGAACGACGAGATACTACTATACGGAACCCGTTTCTTTTCGAGACGGAACCACCTTCTTCTTCTTGCAGTAGTGGCTCTGTTTGTTTGATGGCTTTACGGATGGTGGAAGAATCGTACCAAAAAGGAAAACAAAAGTTGTAAAGCCCTTCTTTTAGATTAGCTTAGGCCGCTATTTTAGCTATGCGATCGTTGCAGCCCTCTATACCGGGTACCGTGAAAGAGAGAGAACTTATTTAATCCAAAAATGAAAAGATCAGAACATTCTGCAAAACCTAAAAGCTTACTTTCGATGCGCTTAATGACACTATATATATACGCTCTAGGATAAAGGTATATACATACGTACGTACATGTACATCGTCTCGTATTTTTATGTTGCTTTTTGCCTCTAGCGCTTCAGCCATCAACCGAACGACGGAAAAGAAGGTTGCACGAATTAATATTGGTTCGCCGGAATGGTGGCAATAGTACCGGTGGTAGTGGTGGTGGTGGTGGTGGTAGCGGCCCAGGTGAAACCGGATCCGGATCATCCGTGCGGAAAAGCTCCTCCGATGAATCGACCGAGGAAAGGGAGAAGGAAACGTCCTTCACGAAGTCTCCGGTAGACAACAAACAGATAAGTGATTTCTACGAAATGGCCGACATAGCCTTTGCGGATGATGAAGCAGACGAAGAGGAAGAGGAAGAGGAGGAAGGGGAGGACGAAAATGATGCTCGTTCGGGAGGGTTCTGTGTGGATCGTCCAAAGGGCGGTACGATCCTTCTATCGACGGCAGCAGCCAGTGCAAAGTTAGAACCAAATAGCTTAGTATCGACGGAATCCAACAAATATCAACATGTAGTGGCAGGTGTTTTGCATCGCGAGGCCGATAAGATGGTTCAGTAGATGTCCTCCTTAGTTTTGTTTAGCTCCTCATGTGTACAGATCACCAACCTTCAACACACACACACACACACAATCACACACATATGAACACACCGGAATTGCAAAAGTACAACTACTACTGTATCTAAACCATATCGGTCCGAATAGATACAACCGGAACCAACCTACAACCCCGAAAACTATTCTAGTCATTTAGTCATCCCCAGGAAAATGAACGCAACTCTTGTATAGTGTGATAGTGAACAAACCGGGACAACCAGACAGATAACTGCATGCATCTCCGTTTTCGCCTTCATTTTCATTCGAACCAAAACTTTAAAATTCCAATCCCCTTTTCGTTCCTGTTATTAGCATTCGTCGTAGTATTCGCCGAAATTTTATTAATGTGTGTTAGTGACACCTACCTGTGTACTGAGAGACTGATCAAAAGGTGTAAATAGCTAGAGTTACGACGACGACTAGAGTGAACGACGAGATACTACTATACGGAACCCGTTTCTTTTCGAGACGGAACCACCTTCTTCTTCTTGCAGTAGTGGCTCTGTTTGTTTGATGGCTTTACGGATGGTGGAAGAATCGTACCAAAAAGGAAAACAAAAGTTGTAAAGCCCTTCTTTTAGATTAGCTTAGGCCGCTATTTTAGCTATGCGATCGTTGCAGCCCTCTATACCGGGTACCGTGAAAGAGAGAGAACTTATTTAATCCAAAAATGAAAAGATCAGAACATTCTGCAAAACCTAAAAGCTTACTTTCGATGCGCTTAATGACACTATATATATACGCTCTAGGATAAAGGTATATACATACGTACGTACATGTACATCGTCTCGTATTTTTATGTTGCTTTTTGGATGTAGCGCATTATATAGCTGAGTAGCTGAGTTTGAAATGATGTTAGTTTCGTTTGGTAACAACAGAATGAAGAGAAAAAAAAAAACACAAGCAAAATCACACAAACACACACACTCTTTGGGAATCAATCAAAAACAAATATATAGCATATATATATATGATACTAAATATAAATTTATGTGCAAAACAAAAGGAGAGGAGAAAAGAAGCAGAATTCTAGCAAAAAGAAAACACGTTGCGTTGATTCGTTATAAATGTAAAAGGAAAACTTCTCGTTTTGGGCAAATTTTGTAACGATGTAGAAATAAAGAAGAACAAACAACACACACACACACACATACAAACCGAACATGCTTTCTTTCTTGTCCGCTCCGCTCATCAATGCATCCCGGAAACGGCATTACATATTGAAAAAAAAACTCCATTTTATTAGCTTAAAAAATTACGTTGTATATGTAAGGGTTGATCATGATTTCTCTGTTTTTTTCGCGTTTTTCTGTTCCATGTTTTGTAGCGCAAATCACCGATAACTCGTTATCAAATCAAATGTATCTGACAGATGCTTTTCCTAACCACCACCACAGGAGATGGGGGAAAGGATACGTAGCTGAAGCGCTAGAGGCAAAAGTTCATGGGTGTTTGATGTTGTTGGTTTTTTTCTTCTTCTTTTTGTGATAAAACAAATAGATAATAAATTAAATGCAATTTCCATCGCTTTACTACTTCCCTGTTTCTTTTTCCTGCAAGCCTTTTGCTCTCTTTTTCTCACCCTCTCTCTCTCTCTCGCATACCATGATTGATTCAGCATTTTGTAGCTATTGATGTGCCAAACAAAAGGGAAGGGGAAGAAGCTATTTGTCGGTGGTGGCGAAAGAGGCACAAACTCATTAGCAAAATCAAGAACTACGTAAGATAGGGGATTGCAAAAAAGGCAGTTGCGGTTAATTTGATTTGACTCTTGACAGCTGAAATGTTGTTATATGAACTGGAAAACGTTTTCAATCAGAAACTGATTACGAAAGCACACTGCTGCAATAGCCTGTCATTTCGGACATCGACCTCTATCTTTCATAACACCTTGAACCAAAAAGAAGGAAAGAAAACCCTGCAAAACCAACGTAGTAGCACGGTAAAAAGTTTCATTTTCTTTCCTGACTGCTATGATCTAGAGAAATCTCTCCTATTTCGATTGCATTTATGTTGTTCTCTCTCTTCGCGCAATACTACTTAGGACTGGGAAAATGCGGGACGGTAATACCGTGTTAATAATACGAGAATAAATTCAACAACTAGAATGGATAAAGGAGCGATGAAGAGGAACTCAAATACAAACACACACACACACACACACGCCCAAAAACACTGTTTTCCTATTTACGCATCCTTCCTCATTCCCATATCCCAGGGTAGTAGTGGACGAGGTAACACAAAAAAAAACTGTTTCACAAAATAAATACAAAGTGTATGCGCGTAACCACTATGGTGTGACATTCTCAAATCTCGTCCCTTGAAAAATGTGTTTTAACCCAACAAGATGGGCATCTAATGGGGGGGGAGGTATCTTTTGGCTTATGCGACATTCTCAATGTTCCAAACCTTCGTGTTGCAGTCCTGACCGGTCGAGATGAGCGTTTCGTTGTCCAGCCACACCAGGCCCGTAATTTGCGACTGTGGATGAGCGTCTAGAGCGGGAAGAATGGTTGTAAAATTAGAACCCATTTTGCGTTTTCTGCTTCCCGCGTACATTAAAAAGAAACCAGTGCTTACTCTTAATAATGGTGTGCTGGGCCGGCTTGTTCACGAACCAAATGATGATGGTCGTATCGAGCGAACCGCTCGCTACGAGCTCCGAATTGGGCGAAAACGCTACACAGTTTACACGCGCATTATGGAAGCCCCATTCTTTGTTATGCGGAGGCTGTAATGAGACCAAATGCGAAGCGTTAGTAAGACCTTCCGGTGGATGGAAAATTCAATTTGCACCACCACCACCACACCCTACCTTATACTCAGCCACACTGTAAAGGATCACCTTTCGGTTGGCATCGCACGCGACCAGCAGTTTGTTGTCTGGCGAGTAGCGCACATCCGTTACCGGGCCCAAATGCTCCAAATCTAGCTTGTGCGTCAACTGGCCACCACTCAGCGTGTACACGTGCACCTTACTATCGTCACCACCGACGGCAACGTCCATCGTTTCCGGATTAATACTAACGCTGCTCGATTCGTAGCTAATCGGTACCGACGACACCTTCCGATTGTCCTGCAGCACCGTAATGTCCTTCACGCACCCGACAACGATCGTGTTGCCTTCCTTCAGTATGTCCATGCCGCGTGGCTGACAGGCAAGCTTCGCGTCTACGCCCGTGTACGTGTTTCCTTCGACACTGATCTGCTTGATCGAATCATCGATGCCGGCCGTATACACAAAGTCCCCTGCGGCCCGAATGTCGTTGATCTGATTACCGTGGCCAACGCCCGCCACACGATCGTTGGTTCCGCTGCCCGAGTTCCAGTTGGTCACGGCACCATCATGGCTACCGGTATAGATCGTGCTGCGATCGTCGCTAAGCGTCAGCACCGTGATCGGTTTGTTGTGGCCCTTCACGACACGCAGCGGTTTGGTGGGATTGTTCACATCGAGGTAGTTAATGAAACCGGACAGCGACACCGACAGGATGTGGTTTCCCTGCCACAAGCACGAAACCTGCTGATCGTCAACCGTGCTTCCCATCGGGAATTCGCTAATAAGCGTGCGCGTCTCCACATCCCACAGCTTGCAGGACTTGTCACCGGAGCAGGTGAGCAGCTGCGTACCGTCCGGCTTCCAGGCCACCCCGTACACACCGCCACTGTGGGCCGGCGAGCCAACCTCACCCACCAGCTCGGACGTCGTACCATCGTACATGAACACCTTCCCATCGAACCCGGCCGATGCAAACAGATGACCGCTCGGTGAGTATCGGACCGCCTGCACAAACCGCGTATGGTCCTGCTTCGTCATCTTAAACTTAAACGGCGGTCCTTCGAACACACCGATCGTGTTATCTTCACTGCCGGTAATGATCCGGAATGGGCGCGCCGGCCGGAAATCGCACGAATTGATCGGCTTCGATTGTCCCGAAATCTCACCCACCGAGGTGCCCGTTTCCGCCATAAACACGTGCCCGAACCGCTCACGACCTTCGCCCACAATCACGATCCGCTGGCTGTCCGGCGACCAGGAAATGTCCTTAATCGGGCCACCGATCGGTTGGAACTCATTCTTCAGTATGTGCTCCTTGTTCACCGTGTCCCAGATGCGAATCTTGCCCGACTGGTCGCCGGAAGCGATATAAAACCCGCTCGGCGAGTACTTGGCCACATTCACCGCGCACGAGTGTTCCGTGTAGATATCGGCAATTTCCGGGTTCTGCAAAATACAGAAGAAAACAACAAACAATCCTCAAACTCACACAATTTCTCTCTCCCGTTACCATGGACACCATTATATACTCACATCAATGTTGCGAATAATCACAGAATGCCCGTTCGTGTAGAGGAAGTTCTTGCCCTTCGGATCACCGCCCAGCACAATCGGTTGACCACGCTGTGTTCGGGGCAAAGTCGCGTAAATAAACTCTGGCATTGGAGAGAAGAAAAAGCGTAACGAAATAAATTACTGCACGGTTTTTTGTTTCGATTCAATCGTGTTAACAAGATTGCACTGGGCGATACGCTTTGCTGCACATCATGAATGGCCCACGGGGAGTGGGCAAACCAGCAAAACGAAGATAAACGCGTCTCAGTAGTATTCCCGTTGATTATCTGATGTATCCGAAACAGCGTCGGAAGGAAGTATTTGAACGACGTGATGAGTTACAGAGTTGCTTCTCATAGTGAATTAGTTCAGTCACCTGCCACGGTGAGCGCTACCATTCTAAAGGAGAATAGTTGAATTTTGATATTTTTGTAGCGTTTTTCGATACTTCCTGAATAGGCACTCCTAGGAAACGACTTAAACTTGCAAAAAGGTGAGATGAAGCCATAGATGCCGGTGCCAAAACAAAATGTTTCACAGCCGTATTGAGCAAAATGGTCCGGATTTTAACCATGAACCGTTAGGATTGATAAAGCACAAAGAAAAACACATGGTAATGCTTTTTCTGTTGCAAAATCAATTACAACGATTGCAAAAAAGCATTTATTATGATACAGACTAATTGAACATCTATTCCAACGTTTCATTATACCACTGCTAAGATCCATAGTAATCTTAGTTCTAGTAAAATCTTGATAGTTTATTACCAATACCTTTACAATAATTTGGTAGAATTCATGTGGAATAAATTCCATTTAATACGTTTATTCCCACGGTAGACAAAGAGAGCTATCTGTCCGTTCGAATGAGATAGAAATTGTTTTGATTCACCGTGCAAAGGAAACACACATCCACACACCTACCGTAACACGGCAGTAAGTGATTTTTGCTCTTCGGGGAGTTTCTCAAGGTGTGCCATAAAAGACTGTGTACGAAACGCCGACCAAAACATACCCCGACTACATCGCCCTAAATGGAGAAAAATCTGCTTTTATTGGTAAACCAATAAACCCAAAACCACCTAACATTGTAAACACCGATTTTAACCTTTTCGAAACCGTTCGAGTGGTTTCAAACGCATCCAGATTTCGTTCCGGGTGCATTTCTGTTGCAACCACCGGCACACCGGCACTCGCACGAGTGTGAATTTTATTTATAAAACTCAACAACACCCCAACGAGACAGGCTTGCAGCAATGCGGGCGGAACATGGCCATTAGCAGCAAGCACTTTTCCCTAAATACAACATTGATGAAGCAAAGCGACAACAAAAAAAATAGCAAGTTGTGCATAAAAATGCCGAGTTCATTGCCACCCTGCGTGTGACGAGCTTACATCAATGTCTCGATTACTCATCGCTTCCGCAGGCCGATAAGCTACAGCAAAAAAGGGAGTCATCAGTTCGAAGGGTTGTCGTCGAATTGGGGCGGAGACGATGCGGTGAAGTGCCATTTTGCAGCTTCGGTTAGTACCGAACCTTCTCTATCTTTTCTATTTAATATCCTTCAATAGCGATAGGCTAGCTAGCACAGATCGATTGATAACGGGGACACACATTCCCGTAAAAGGCAAAACGGTACACTTTCCACCCGCTTCCGACCGGTTTCGGGTGCAGACCCCGCGCGGAGATCAACACAATTTCCTTATTTGGTAACAACTTTTTTCCCGGCACACAGCAGCAGTTCGATTCGCTTGTTCCAAAGCGAACCCGCTTTTGGAAACGAGCGTAGAAAGATTGGCGAATAATTCACACACCCTAGTACTGGCCTACACTGCACACTTTTCTTAAACCTATTTTACCAGATACTCACTATTTGAATAGGCCATGATGTTGTTAAAAAAGTGGGGTTTTATTCCAGCAAAATAGATCGCGAATTTGTTGCACACGGAGAAATTAGTTGTTGTTGGCACAAATAGGCATATACACACACGCACAAAACGTCAAAGCACGGCACGAACACGAACAACAAAAAGAAGAACGCGAGCTGTCAAACTTCGGGCGTCGTTCGTGTAGTTGCTTAAGCACAGTTTACACACGCAACGAGCAGAATTTTGTGAAACACCGTTTCCTCAATCATACACAGAACGTTATTTTATCTGCCTTTTCGCTTTTACATTAATTGACGATAGTGTAAGATTGAAATTTCTCTTTATTGTGTTCGATATCTGCTCTTTGCGTTAAGACTATTCAAGCGACTACCACTCCTAACCCGAACCATACCACTTTTATAAACGACTGCACAATTGATAAGAAGATAAGAAATCCCTGTTATCGGACCACCTTAATGTTGATCAAACTCGACAAAAACCGCACCTATTTCCAACTTAAAAACAAACTCTGTAACCATCACATTTATTGATCAAAGCCTTACCTGTCCAGCTTCATTCAGGCTTTGCTCACAAATTAAAATCTAAGCTAGCGAATGTGTGTGTGTTTTTTGTTGTTGTTCCATATTCGTTTACTAACGCCACTCCAAATTCTGAATGTTAAGAACCCCTCGTCTCATTCTCTGGAACTCTGTCGAACATTTGCAATCTCATCGTGCTCCTATAAAGCTAGTAAGGGACACTAAGTCTACTCCACTAAAAATGATACAGAATGTTAGAGTCGGTGACCTATATGGATCTACTGACAGAATGTTTCGTAAACGTTGGCCCCGAGCGTTCGAAGCTTTTCCGAGTGCAGGAAATGCACAATCATCGTCGACACCAGGTCCCCAGCCTCGTCCGGTAACGATGGCACCAACCCATTGCTGACCGTACCATTGTCGTTTGCTGGTAGCGCCACCTTACTCGCCAACCCATTCACGATCGGAATGAGCTTGGCGAGCGAAATTTGAAGCCCATTAATGTTGGTGATGCTTTCCACGTTTAGGTTGGATTTGGAGCTTTTGTTCGTACCGCAAGACGTCACGTAATAGTCGGCCAGTTTGTCCATGATCTTCGAAAAGCCGATGCTTACGTTCGACAGGCCCACTTGCGTTGATTCTACACTTTCCAGCACGTCCAGCGTTTCCTGGAACATGTTGCTGAACACACCACCATCAACACTAGCCAACGTAGCGTCGGGATTGGGCAGCGTGTACGTAGCGATGGCATCGATCGGATTTTCCTTCTCGTTATTCAACGCCATCTCGATCGACCATAGCAGCGTTTCCGTGTCCGCCAAAGTGAGCTGCTGCTTTAGGCTGTATCGCTGCATCACAACGGTCACATTCTTGCGGATGATTTCGATCAAACGTTCGAGGCCGTCTCGCATAAAGTGCTGTATCAGCGACAGATAAGCCGTTTGTACCTTCTTCGATATCGTCTGCTGCTGTTGGCTGCTCGACTGCTGGCCATCCTCCACCGTAGCTTTGTACAAGTACCCTCCCAGAATGTTGATTTGCACCCTCAGCGTAACTGCCAGCATCGATGCACCGTACACAAGCGTAACGAGCCGCGTGAAGGCAACGATCCGCAGCTCTTCCCACAGTTCCAACTTATTGCCCGGATTGGTGCGCAGCTTCAGCAGTATATCGTCGGTGTTGAGGTTTTTGAACACGCGCTCCGAAAAAGCTTGCACCAAACCGAGTGTCGTTTGATTGCATGTACGATCGGTACACTCGTAATGCTGCATGCGCTTCAGCTTCTCACCAATCTCTTTCGGCTGGCGTTCCTGTAGTTCGCGCAGTTTGTACTGTAACCATTTCAGCAGAAAGACACTACCACCGATAACAACACCGGTTGCAATGAATTTCCTCCGGTGTCGGTGTAGAAAATCTTTCAGTCTCGACAACATGCTGGAAAGGCCAAGGCACCGTGTCAACATAAAACGTAATTCGGTGATGACGGTCTGAAATGGTGGAGTGTCATGCTTACGTGATACGCCCGGAGTGATTTCCGTTCCAGAAGGTCAGATGGTTAAAGATCACGCAAGTCGATCGAAAGGTCGTTTGTTTTTTCACCGAAAAGTTGCAGAAAAGAATACGTTCTACCAAAATACAATCCCCCTTTTCTTCTGTGTTTGTTTTCTTCTTCTGTGACAGCTTGTGGCTGACAGTTGAACATAGCGGCAGGGTTCGCATACGCGTAGAAAAGCAGACAAAAAATATTTACTTTTAAACTATATTTTCGATTTAATTAATGTTATTGAACGAAATTAAGCAAAGTACATACAGTTTCGACGCACATAAAATAGAATTTGTTTTGAAAGCGAAATAAAGTATTATGAATAAAACATACTTTTCTACCAACCCTGCACTTTGAACCGGTTCTAGGAATAGCAAAATTGAAACGGTTCATTAGCGCCACATGGTTTTCAAATATTTATTTTCCGTTAAATTTTTGTATAAACTTTTATTGATTTTTGTGAGCGAATTACAAAACTGAACTAAAACATTTAAATCTCACATTTCCTCTTATTTTTCATCTTCTACTTCGGCACAATGAATTTGAACAGACATATACGGGCATTTCTGGTGTCGTTGACTTTTATTATCTGAAGCTATTCAGTCAGACTTTTTACAATAAAAACTTTTTAGATAAAGCTGTTGGATGAAATTGTTCAGACAAATGTTTTATGGTGCCATATTCAAAGCAATGACCAAACCAATTTAATTTAAAGTGTAGAATGTAGTCTTAATAGTCGAAAAAACGGTGACTGTTATCAAGATATTATTTGATGAAAATCAAGTATTTACTTACTGGTAGAAATAAGGAAATATTGTTAATGAAATTCATTCCATTAACCTAGCGCAATGTTTCCGCATTCAAAGCTTCCATTTCTGCATTGGATAGATTTGACTGTACATCACATAGAACGCCAGACAAATGGCAACAAGTGATGTAATACGAACCAATGGTGTAATATGAACCAAATGAACCGTTTAGAATGTTTAGTTGTTTTACGTAGTTTATTGAAATTTGTCTAACTCTTACACTTCATTACAACCTTTATTCATTCAATACAAATGTGACACCGGTCAATCGCAACCAATCAATTCGTTTACGATAAAGTAATGTTTGCCTCATTACAACAATGTTCCTTAACTAATCGAATGAAACTGTTTTCATACAAACAGAGTTTTTTTCGGTTTATTCGAGACAGCTTTGATTGTCGCATATAAGTGTGCTTCATTTTCCAATCACAATATACATTTGATCTACAGCGTTTCCTTTATACATTTTACACTCATGCAATGGGACACACATACACACACAGCACGGCCACGGTATACAGGAGGGACTTGAGAAGAATCATTTGCTAATCTTTCTTGCACACCAAGCATTTTATACACACATACTGCACAATAGACACAATAAGTAGCAATTGAGAATATAAACTCTAAGGGTTGTGGCTTATTGACAAGGGAAATGGAACTGAAACACACGCCATGTGTACACGTTATCCACAACACACTCTGTCCGCTTAAATTTGTAAATATAAATACACCGAGTAGACGACAGGCTGTGTAGCAAATCGGTTCTAACTACGCTAAATGATTAGTTCTGGAAACTAGTTTAGAGCAAACACACGCACAAGTAAGATCGGCCCGATTTGCAGATGTGAGATGTCGAAGATGCGCATCGGGATTGTAAGGCACACTGTCGTAAATCGTAACAAATCGTTTACCATTTCAAACAAAATTCTTCCCTTCTTTCGCGAATCTCTCACCATGCGATCCTAAACGCACCGTAAAACGATAGAGCGGGGGACCTCAGTAAGATACAGACCTCAGTAATTCTTCCTAAAACAGAATGATGCCTTGTCTGTGTTGAATAATTACGGGGAACCACTAAAACCCGAGCCCGATACATGCCGACAGGAGGATCAATAAGGTCGCCACACGCTGCTCGGATCTCCGGACACTCCCGTGTCTTCACCCCGAGCTTCATCCTGCTGTTGCTGTTCTTGACCACCGCCGGAATGTTGTGGATGTCCCTCCTCAGCATGGTGTGCCGAAAGTAGCGCCGTTAGTGAATCGTTCCCGGCCACAGGTCCACTGTCCGGATGATGGTGTGCACCGATACTGCCAATGTCGACGGACGAACCAGACAGCGAGGATGTTACCGGTGCCGGCACTGATCGAATGCTTGGCCCGGGAAACGAATTAATCGTGAAGCCGTTGTCCGCCGCACCGAAATAGTGTTCGAACTTTTCGCTTCCCGATCCGTGAAGATGCACGTGAATTTGGTTCTGATTGACTGTGCTGAACATCTGCGGACAGAGCACCATCGGAGGTGGTGGTGGTGGTGGAGCGGTCGGTGTGTGGAAGCTGGCGGGAGGTTGTGTGGCCACGGCAGCTAGCGACGAGGCACAACCGGGCGCGGCGGCCACCGATGGATGATTGTATTGGTGATGATGATAGCTACCGTGATACCCGTTGGTCCATTGGGTGTGGTGAGGGTAGGTGGGATAGGTGCTCGCTTCCACCAGTTCTCCAGCTTTGGCCACGTACGAGCTGCCACCGGTCGCAAGCTGAGCACCGAGCTGGGATTGCGAGTTGACGCTGGGTGCCACTACCGGAGCTACCGGAGGCGGTGGAGGTGGTCCAGCAAGTCCGTAGTAGTCCTGGTACGGTTGGATGTTATCTAAAACGACTGGCGAAAGTTATTAAAGGGAACCGAAGGCTTCGGATGGGCAAAAATGCGGACACAGTAATCGTTCGACGACTTACCTCCGGACGCTGTCAGACTGTAATTGGGATGGTCCACCATCGGGCAGGACTCGTACGCCACGTACGACGGAGGGCTGGCCTGCAGCGGTGAGAAGGTGTTCATGTAGGACGTGCTCGAAGGCGCTCCCAACCCATTCGTCCAGTCGGGCGCATTGGAATAGTCTGCAGTGAAGAAATCGAAGAAGCGAAGAAACCGATATATGATATTTGAGCGAGAATCGAACAACAGAATACCTATCATCATCATCATCATCATCGGTCATCGTCGTTAGTGTTGTACGGTAGAGAACGAATTATTACCGCTCAGAATAGAGCACCAACGACAAAAGGAAGACATCTTCAACCATCGGAGATTAGATCGTGATGTGGGCCACAGTCTACCGACACTTGTTACCAGGTGACTGCTGGCTAGCCTTAGGCCTTCGATTGACACTTTTATAAGCTCTTTAGGGGGAACGCAATTCTTCATCTTCAACCATCGTAACTGCATCACCGACCAGGATCCCCAGGATGGGGTGGACATTCGCATTCCAAATCGATAATATCCGTCTAATCGTTTTGCCATCATCATCGAGTCGGAATGCAGCCGGGGACATACCTCATTCGCACATTATCCGGTTATGCACTTCCGGCAGACATGTGTGGACTTCCGGGGCACCTGCACTTCTAATCGATTTTGGCTTACTTATTCATCTGGCCATCGTGCTGGACCTGGAATCCATCCAGTCGGTGGCAATTCCAAAAATGCATCCCACCCGATGGGATGAGTTTTTAGGAAAACTAATCGACAACAACTACTAACGGCAATGTCTCGGCAAGCCGTTGGAGGACAGCTCGCAAAACTCCAGCTATCGGGTTGGGCAGAGTGAGAGAGATTGGAGCAACCAGTTTTAGTGAAGAATTGCTAGATCCAACACCGGAGCTACTGTACAGCAGTAGCAGCTTCACCTCCTTCTGATGACAGCATTATTGAAAAGTTAATCATAAAATATGTGCTCCCGTCGGAAATGTCTCCAGCATGCGCCACTCGTCCCGTTGCCGCCGGTACGTCGGGACAACTTTTACGCACCCAATGCCAGGATAATTAATTAGTAATTTTGCCTTAAATTGATTGACAATGTTTTGACAATGTTTTGGAACCAAGCGCACCAACACACATCGGGACACACAGGACGCCTGGTTTGGCCGTGTTTTGAAATCTGAATAAGCAGCTTTACAACAGCAGTCTCCTGTTCGCAAGGGTTGACACAAAAAACGCTCCGGCAGGACTAATATACACGTGCGTGCCGTAGTCTGTTTTCCGCCAGATTGATTAATTAAGAAGATTAATTTACTCCGGTTTTGCTTGCATGGTTGGTGGCTCGCGTGTTACGAAACTATTTCTCGATTTATCATACTTCTTACAGGGTTGTTTTGAATGGTTTTTCAACAAAACAACAAGCACATCATCATCAGTACGTTATAATTTACAAAACATCGCAACGCGCTTCAAAAAACGATAACTTCTTGATTGACATTGGAAGCATCCAGGCGGTTGCCAAGGGAAACCATTCCAAGGAAGAGCGACCGGAGGATCGAGGGCAAAACAATTTGAATTTTGCATTTTCCATTCCCATGCTGCTGCGATCATCCGATCGAATCGGGGCTTTTGATGGCGAATGTGGCGTTTGAAATGGAACTGGAAATCAATTTTACCTTCCGACGCGCGCGCGTACACGCCCGACGACGGATGCGGCCGACTGGACGCGTATATTGCGCGTGATTAGCTCGCCCAACAGTAGTGAGTAGTGGAGCAATTTTCCCAGACCTCCGTCTCTGCCCCGTCTTTCGACACCGTTTGGAAAAGGAAATGAAAGCAATCCCTATAATCGGGAGGGTGGCCAGAAATCGCAAAAGGTCTCATCACCTCATCATCATGTTGTTTTATTTCTTGTACGCTTATTTGCATACATTATTCTGTCCGTTTGTCTGCACCTTCTGGCCGTTTATCTGGCCAGCTGAAGTTGCCAATCAATGGCGATTCCTTTTTTTCCGGTTCTTTCACACATTGCACACACACACAGTGCAGGTTTAGGTAAGGGACTTTGAAGTAAACTTCGGCAAATGTCCAACAGTTTCAAAATCCATCAAACTTGATGAACCGTTGCAAACGGGAGTCTGTTCCCGATAAAACGCTATCATCGGTTCGGATGTTGCATTCCTTACCCGGTGGTCCAGCGTAGAATGTGCTTTACATAACCATAATTCACCACAATTAAAACGGTTCCGCTTCCACCCAGTTTTTCGGGGTTTGGCTGTCTTCCGCTTGCATAACGCGTCGCAGGACCGCACCCGGAACGGAACACAAAACGAACCAGCTGAAAACACTTTTCACAAATCGTCCAAAAGTCGTCAACGTTGTCGCTCGCTTGACCATTACAACGTTTTCTAACCCTTCCAAACGGATACACAAATATATACATGCGGCACACGCCGGACGCTCTGCACCCATACGTTACCTGAAAGCGCGAGATTAGGTTTGTAATCACTGCTCGATTCGGCACTGGTATTGATGGTCATATTGCCGCCCGTTCCTGCACCGTTACCGCCCGGCCCGCTGCCCCCCTGCTGGTGATGATGATGATGGTGGTGATGCGAATGAAGACTCGTGCTCCCGGTACTGCTGGTGCCGTTGTTGCTGTAGCTGACAGAAGAGGATTTGCCGTTTCCGCTCCCGAGCCCGGTTCCACCGCTACCAGCACCGACACCAATGTTACCGCCACTACCCGGTGCCGGCCCACTGCCGATACCGTTACTGCCGAGCGGTCCGTTGTTGCCACCACCAGGGCCGCCTCCTCCGCCGAACGATGACGGTCTGCCGGGATAGTGATGATGATGGTTGAACGCGGGCTGCTCCAAAAACCGATGCAACGGTGGTGGACGCATCTGTGGTGTATCTGTTGAATGGATAACAGTGTACGTGGGTGAGTGAAACAGACACAAACCAAACACACCGACAAAATAAAAGACGAAACGATTGGATTAGATGCGGGGAGGGGCCGCATCAGTGCCCGAGTACTCCGATTGGAATGAAAAGACCCATCACACAGACACACAAAATAAAGAGATCTCATGTTACTCATGGCCAGGATTCCAAATAGCCGCTAGGCCACCTTCCACCGGCAGGGATGCTGATGCTGCGTGTCGGACTTCTTGCGACGACGACGACGACGACACAAAATTGAGAATATAAAAGGGAATTCAGTTGCGGTTACGCTTGCGGGAAGCGAACGCAGCGAGTGAGTGAAGGGATCATTAGCTCCGGAGACTCTGTCCTGGTGTCCTCACTCGCTCTCCTGCGTGCTCAGTTGGAGCAGTTGCTGCAGTTTGCCAGTGCATATGCCGAAAGGGCTGCATAGCATTTTTTTTTTGCTCGTACCTTCGAAGCCTCCGGAGAAGCCATGTGCGACATGCCATATTGAATGGCTCACATTTATTTTTACCGTTTCCGTATATATCGGCGGACAACACTGGGATCTTCCTGCTGGTTTGGCAAATTTCCGCTCTGCCGAGAAACAACGGCCAACACAACGACATCATGTAATTGTGTTTCTAATTGGCTTTCGCCAACACCGAAAACAACACTGCCCGAATGTTCGAATGTCCCTTGGGACGTTGTTTAGATGCCGCACGGACTCGTGCCATCTTCGCCAGCATCGTATTGCAACCGTTTGCGTCAGCCAGAACGGGTCGACTGTGGTGACTTTTATGCCGATGCGTTTGTTTGTTCGAAGCTAATAAATATTTTTATGCGTCCTTATGCGACGAGCCCACTGCGAACCGAGCGTCTAACTACCGGTTGGAAAATCGAACGTTCGATTGGGTTTGGTTAGCGTTTGAAAGGCGAGAAGAAAAGGACACACTTTGCCCGGATATGCCGGAGAAAGGATCCTGACAAGTTAACTAATTTCTAGCGACGTCCAACGTCGAACTGAAGCTAGTTGGTGTGTACAATGTTAGGGTTGATATATTTTTAACATGCCATAAATGCTATTCCCAGTTGCAAAACAAGGCCCAACACTGGGATAGCTCTAAATCACTTACGAGCAACTTCACATGCACACAAACACACACACACACACACACATGCTCTCTGGTCGGTTCTAGACGAAGGACCGTAAACTTCCATTAATTGGCTTCGGCTCCTCAGGCACATGGTACCACGTGTTAATCGCAGCACGTGTTGTAACGCATCATCAGAGATCCCGTCTTTGCGCTCTCGGGATAATCATAACCTGTCAAAACAATGCCTTCCCGGCCTGCTTGGATGTGAGTTGGGCTGTTTGGTAGTCGGGATAATTAAGTTCATTTCGTTCCCCATCATAGTCACACCTTGAATCATGGGTTCTTTACTTTAAACCTCGTTGTTAAATTCCAATAAGTAAGTTTTTCGAGCCGATCTGATCTCTATTCTGTTTATCCCTCATCGTTGCAGATATTCTATATCTGTTTCTCTCTCTCGCTCTGCGTTATCCAATGTCAACCTCCCGCTTATTCTAGCGTATCAACACATTAGAAGTGACCGTAAAGAATGTGTGACCGTACACCGTGAGAATTTTTTTTCGCCACCCTGCCCCCAGTTCCACCCGAGCCCAGCACATGCAACAGGCAACCCGGCGGCTTCTATCGTTTGCCCGAGAAGAGCCACGCA
The DNA here is from genome assembly GCA_002091835.1 of Anopheles maculatus. Lineage (NCBI taxonomy): Eukaryota > Metazoa > Arthropoda > Insecta > Diptera > Culicidae > Anopheles > Anopheles maculatus. Next base: position 36,817 of record KZ061912.1, on the reverse strand, counting down.
TGGCCATTGCTCGTTCTTATCCCGCCGTCCGTCATGCCTTAACTGATAACGTGGTCCCAGGCGCAGTGTGTCGCGTTCGCATTACGATAAGAGCGCAAACCGAGCGTCCGATATCTGTTCGAGCTGAGTGCTGGGTGCCGCGCCTGTTTAAGTAGTCCTTCATTTGTGCACCCTATTACTCTGGCTTCTTGTCATCCGACCAGTGTGTGTCCGACGAATTTTGTTGTGCGGTTACGCGTAGGCTGATCGTACGAAAACAAACATGATTTTTCAAAACAGATTTTTGCTACTGATAATGGCCGACAACAAATCAACAGCAGAAGTAAAGTGTGATCGCTGTATGGGGAAAAGTATCGCACGAGGATTGTTTTAGATTGCTAATAAGGATGAGCTCTAGTTGGAATTGCTGAATCTTAAGTTTAATATGAAAAGTAAAAGGCGCCTTTTTGATAAACAAAATGTTTTGAAAACTGTTTAAGAAAACGAAACCTTTAAAAGCTTTTTGCTTGCGCCTTAAATTAGGCAATCCATCATCTACCTTTGGCATTGATGCGTTTGTCTGTGATTGCTTAGTTTATTAGTGAATGTCTAGCATCGTGGATAAATTGTTTGTCACAATTTTTGGTTCAGTTTTGTGATGTTTTTGATTGTATTAAAACATTTTTGGGTTTTTGTTTAGATAATTAGACTTTGATTGCAATAAACATCGATTACACTGGAGTTTTAAACTTGTTAAACGATAGCAAACGTAATAATTATGTAGCTTTTACTCAATTTAATCCTTTTTCAAGTTCATTGCACACAAAGGAATTGTAGAACCACAATGAGAGATTAATGATTAGTTGAAATAAGCTAAATTTAGGTTTTCAATTTAAAGCGCCTAAATTTAGACAATTAGTTGTCGTCTTCGTAATAAAATGTGCCAATTTAAATGGTTTATTAGTGTGTTGATGAGTATTATTAGAATGTCTTTAAACGAACAGCTTCAAGAACAGATCGTTTTCACAATTTGTATCGAGTTTTGTAACAAGTTATCTAACTTTTTATGACTTTTCTGTAAGCTCATGCTACACGTTATTCATTTGTGCTTTAAACAATGTTCTCCATACTTACTCGTTTTCGATCGTGGTTCCCGCGGGCCGTCCACCGTCACCTTTATCGCCTTGCAGTACGTGGTGACCTGTGGCAGCGTCGTACAGATCGTAATAGTAAGCGTAAAACTTTTCCCTGCGAATAGAGAGAGAGAGATAGAGAAAAAACAACAACCATATAAAATAAAACTAGTGTCAATGAAAATGCTGGTATTTAAACAAACGTTTTACCCGCTCTCGTAGGTACCGTGCTAAAGAACATCAAAGTAAAAAAACTCCCCCCGGATCGATCACGAGCCCACAAATGCAGTTTTAGTGAGCCCCTATCCCCATCATGGCCGCTGTATCTTTGCAAAACTTTATTTTCAATTCCGTAAGGTTGGTTGAAGATTACCACTCGAAAATCGTCCAAAAGCCCACCCACAAACTAAAACACGTTCACAAACACACGCACACTGTGCAACACAATGCGCAACATATTAAAAATGTAATCCGCTTTACGGAACTCCCAAAACAAAACACACACACACAAAACAACAAAAAATAAGCGTGCATTAAGTGACCCAAGTACCAAACAAAAACACGAATGACAGTAACCCGAAATCAGATAAGTATATAAGATTATTATGATGCCTTTTTTGCTGGCGGAGTTTTCCCACCACAAGCCAGGAAAAAGACGAGTCCGGCTGGGAAAAGTTAAAGCATCCAGTGGGAAAACCGGGGCCAGAGGGAAGCTGTTAATGAACTTATTATGCCGTTTGGCGACCACCATTCATCGCTCACACCGTTACCACCGTCGGATCGGATGTCCTTCCTTTAAATGTCACGTGCAGAAGTATGGTACCGTAACCGTACAGGCCTTAAAGAACGTCCGGACCGAACCCCGGACGCCCGGTGGGTGGCCTTAACGGTTTGACGATACAATTAAAACGATGCGATGCCCGTGGACAGTTAAGTCGGGCAACATCATCATCCGCATGGACAGGCAGACAGGCAGGGATAGAAATTAAATTTTGTCCAGCTGCGTAAGTGATTGGCCACGAGTACTTTCGCCGTTTGCAAGTAAACATTGCGAAAATGATGCTGCTTATGATGCGTTTGTTTACTGGCCGGTCGTTTAACAGCCCCAGTTGGAGTATTGTTTTGCAACATTCCGTGATCGATTCCTACAAAAAACGGCCTCTCTCTCTCGCTCTCTCGTCCGTTCAGCTCACAATAATTAATTTGCATTTTACATTTTATTCCCTCACGCTAAGCTGTCGTTAAACTGCTGGCCCCACCGTCTGTCGGCACGCTTGGACCACTGACTGTCTTGGGCCACTGATGAATAGCAGTGCCCGGGCCCTATGATGCATGCCGCCGTCATAAATATGATTTAACCGACAATTTAAATGTATTAAAGGCATATTAACACTTCGTTTTAACGATTTTCTTTAACCTTTCTGGTCCGGATTGTTTTGGGTTCCCTGCCATCGGTTCCTTGAGGGTTTGCCCAAGATCCGCAAGACGGCTTCTCGTAAACGGGAATCCCGCCACACACTACCAATAATTTATGTTCAGCCTCACAGCACGCAAAAGCCTTAGCTCTCTCTCTCTCTCTCTCAGTCTTTTGTGTAGAGCAAGGTTTTGGATCAGGTTAAGGATTCACGGGAGACGGTTTCTGCAACTACAATGTTGTCCCTTTAATGTGTTGTCGATGCAGGGCAAACCCGGGCGTCGGTGACCCGACACGAACGTGGGGTTTGGTTTTGTGGCGCACTTTAGTGGTTACCCAAGGCACTCTCGTCCACCTTTCCCCAATTTCTTGCCACTGCTTTCACCGACCCATCTCACCCTAGAAGCATTCAACAATTCTCACTCACTCGAACCCATCCATCGTCCGACGGCTTTATGACACATTTTGTGTAATATACTCGTTTATAGCCGTACTTCGTCCGTCCGGATCCACCACCATCACCATCTCATATGGGGGGAGGCAATACAATCAACGAACACGTAGCTCCGTACCATCATAGGACGCACATGGCACGATCGTCATAAAACGAAGTCTCCGTCTAATATCTCATTAATATTCGCTGTCCGGCCACACGATCTCTTGTCGCAAAGACGCTGCAAGATGTATGCCAGCACTGCTTTATTTGTTTGTCCGCTGATCGAGCGCTTCAAGATGCTCCAACTACAAGCACCCCTAGTCTAATCGGCTCAAGGACTTCGCGTGTGCCGCGTCCGGGATTTATGCAGATAAAAGTGACCAACCGATGAGCGATGGCCCGAATCTTCTGTCTTACTTTGAGTCCCCCTTTTTTTTCTCTGATGCCATACCAAAGCACCCGATGAAGACATCGAGAACCGGCAAGGAGATACCTGCGTCGTCCGGACATCAAAAGGAATCTCCAAATGAAACGACCGTGCCCAGCCGTGCCCGGTAATGAGCGGCAAATGAAGAACAACTCCGGGCTCGTGACCTCTTTGTTAAAAAGGGTTGCGCGCGATTTTATTAATGACGCGTGTCGGAAGTATTTGTCGAGATACTGGAAATCATCACCGTCCCATCAGCACCGTCTAAAATCGCCGCCGGCCGCTCCGAAGCGTGCAGCGATTTATCACGTGATGAATAAATGAACGGGGGGCTTCCTCGTCTGCTTCGGGAACTTCGACTGCCCGGAGATCTGGAACTGATCTGTTTGTTTCTGGCGGGATCTGTGAGAGGCTGATAAATGGACGCGGGAAGAACATTCCAGAGGCGCGCACGTCGGCACACCGTCTATGTAGGTGCGCTTTTGCCCGCCGGACTCTCGGAGTCATCCTCGGTGTTGGCAGCAAACAAAAAAAAAACACACACACAGAGTTCTCTCACACAGGTAATGTGATCGCTGAGAGCGTTTGTGTGTGTGTGTAAAGGGTTCTAGAAACCATAGGAACGATCCCCGAACAGGAAGCCCGTCAGGCCTGATCTGGTTGAATGTCAAACGTTATGCCCTAACTGTTGCTGCAGGAACTTGTTGCTATCGATTTCTCGACATACCCTGCAGGGCAACAGTTCAGCTCGTTGCATGCTGCTTTCGTAGCGAAAATGCAACTCCACAACAGCGCGCCATAATGCAGATAAGCCCTGACGGACATGTGTTTGAGAAGAATAGAGAACAATAAATGCTACCGGAGCCTTTTGAAAACCGGGCTTGGGCTAATCGGTCCACACAAAACACCGGCGCACGATCGGATAACAGATGCACTGCCGGTGCATGCATGCGTCATATCGACACTCTTGTACGGCACCTCACGCCCCATTCGCCAAAAGACGTTCCCGAAATGCGTTCACAAAAATATAATTGCAATTCTTCCCGTAAGAATGCATTCGAATGGTGCCATAATTATCGGGTGCCCTCGCACCATATGTTGCCCGGCTGCACGGAAGCAATGATCCAACCTTACCTCGTCCGCTGCGGCCCACAAACCGGAGATCGTTGAATTTGGCCACCTGATTGCGCATCACGGCCGTACAGTTGCGTAGCTCGGCACAGAAGTTCTCGTCGTTACCGGCCCGGATAGTGACCATCGTGCCGTCGCTAACGTCCCCCAGCGAGATCACCTTGAACGCACTCGGGAGCGTTTTGTTCGAGCGCCAATGGTTCGGCAGGGCGGAACACAGGAAGTACGGGCTGTCGGTACGCACTGCAAGTAGAGTGTGGTGGAAGCAAAATAATTACTACGGTTGATACAACTAATGAATGCAATGCTGTTTACCAAATTGGGAAATGGAACACTTGGCTGGGGACTTTTGTTTTTTGGACGAGAAGGACCGATAACAATTATTAACCTCTACAAGTGTGACATATTTAACGAACATGGATGCATTTGATGGGTGGAATTGGGTTTAAATTTTTAATTTCCTGCCAAGGGGGCGATATTGTACCGTAGCAAAAGAAACAGTGCGAGTGACCATTAGCTATTGCAGGGATATTATTATGTTGGTGGACAATATTGCTATTTTAAACGAGAAACCCCATACGGTTTCGGCTCACATGTCAATCACTTGCGGTACTGTTGGAAGGAATTTGCCTGGTGAATTAGCTTGCATCCACGATCGTTTCAGGAACGTTTTTTTCGTTGGAACATATCATGAGTTAGGCCCCGAGCTAGCTGAAGTATAGCTACAATTGAGCTCTGTTCGTTGCATGAGAAAACTGACCAATTTTAATCAATATTCAATGTAAAATATTTAACAGTTGTCCTACTGATACAGAATCAAAATTAAGTTGGAGTAATTTAAGTGAAGCTTTGCTAAAAATGGCCGACTACGATCTCTTGAGATTATATTGTGTAAATTTGGAATTAATTAAAAATTTTATCTTATACGATTATACGATCGGTTGTTTTTAAACTAGAATTAGGAAATATTAACTAATGCAGATGCAGGAGGCTCTGACCGTGATAGAGCACGACTCGGAAGCAGAGTATTAGTTGACGGCGACGATCTCGAGGTAGTAGAGAAGTTCTGCTACGCACGATCGTAACTTCGGATAAAAACGTAAGCAGCGAAATCCGAAGGCGCATTGTTCAGGGGAATCGTGCCTACTACGGACTCCACAAACTCCTGAGATCCAGAAGACTCCAACAACGCACGAAATGCGCCATATATCGCACTCTGATACGCTCGGTAGTCCTCTACGGGCACGAGTCCTGGACTATGCTGGCGGAGGACGCCAATGCACTTGCCGTTTTCGAACGGCGAGTACTGTGGACTATCTTTGACAGGGCGTGTGGAGAAGAAGAATGAACCACGAGCTAGCTGAGCTGTTTGACGATGCAGACATCCTGACGGTTGTCAAAGCCGGAAGGATACGCTGGTTGGGCCACGCGATGAGGATGCCGGACTCATGCCCTGCCAGAAAAGTGCTCGTCAGCGACCCGTTCGGCACGAGGCGTAGAGGAGCCCAGCGAGCTCGTTGGCTGGATCAAGTGGAGTCAAACCTGAGGGATATCGGATGCAGCCGGGGATGGAGGAGTGCAGCCATGGACCGAGTTTCCTGGAAACGGATTGGACACCAGGCCATGTCTATTAGACGTGCTCCCTAGGAGTAGGCCACGAAAGAAGAAGAAGAACTAATGCAGATGTTGTTCCACAGATCGGACGAGGAAATTGCTTCGATAATGATTAAATTGATTAATGATTGAAAAATGTATGAAATTAGCTACGTATTTTCAATTCTTTTCATTACTCTCAAATATTATATGCTAACAAAAAGATTTTCATATGATCTAGTTTATTTAACCAAAATTTAAATCTAGAGTAAATAATCAAAGCTCTTTTGTTGGAGACTTTCCTTTCCAGCGTGTCCTGTATTAAAGAACGATGCTTGACCAAAGCGATTTTGTTGATGGTTTGTTTGCCTACATTCAAATTTAAAAATTCTAAAGAGAAGTTAAATAAAAATTGCAAATCTTTTAAGTGCTTTACGAACTGAGTAAGAGTGAATGGTTGATTTAAATCTTCCTAAAGAATGAGTTGAATAAACTCTTCACGACGAGTTTCAACAACTCTTTTGCGATTTGAACAGTGGCGGATCAAACCGTTTTGGGGCCCTGAGCGGTAAGGAAGTTTAGGCCCAATGCTTCTTGAGTTTTCGACGGGGGGGGGGACG
>KZ061912.1:0-15594 GCA_002091835.1 Anopheles maculatus | reverse complement strand
CCTTCGATTAAGCTACTTGGGCAAAAACTATAGCTTCTGGGACGATATTCGTTGAACGAGCTACTTGGTCTAGAACCTTGGGACGACGAGACCCCTTGGACGAGATGTTTTGGACGAAGTCACTTGGATTCTTCGACTAGGTCTCTCTGACGTTTATCCTAGTACTAGGCAGCTTAGATGGCTCCCAGTGAACAAATATCCTTGGACTAGATTCCTTCGTTGTCCCACCTAGGATCACTAGCGCTCATTATCATCTGTTGACAGGACTTTGTGTCAACTTGTATATGATTTATTTGAATTTTTTATATCACTATTCAATGCAATGTTTTCCTTTTTAAGTGCTTCTTGTTGTTAGCTCAATGACCTGCTAGGTGATGCCGCTCATTTAAGGACTTACTAAACTTATTGCTGCCACATACTTAGGTAGTCAGTCCTCTCTACGAGCGAACTATATCTTGTCCAATTTATGTTGTATTTTATTTTATTGTCAAACAAATACATGAAATAGACTAATATGTTTTATTTTTCAAATGAGGTTTGGAAAACCCGCTGGATTTTCATCATTCAATAATAAAATTCTCGTTGCCTAAAATTCAACCTAAACACAGTCCCATCAATCAAGGAAAAATGATCCCACCTGAAGGAAAATGTACCAAGCTACTCGCTACCCACTCAATCCGCCTACCCCATCATTCTCCCTGCAGCACGAGTGGGCCACGTGCGTTTTCCCAACCATTAGCCCCAACAAATACACACACACTCACACATACCTACACACACCGGCCCTGCCCTGAAACACCCTGTGAGCAGCATTTTCATCTGTTGCACTGCAACACACCAAACGTCGTCCGTTTGTTTACATCAACTGCCAAACGTTCGGGAGTGCGGGAAACGCCGTGCGCATGCCCCAGCTCCACTCGGGACTCTCGGGATATGTATTTTCAGATTCCGGAGCACGGCCGTCTCAATGTGTGTTTCGCGTTTGGCACGAACGGACGGGCAAAAGTTGCTGCTGTCACCGTCTACTCCACTGTTGCTGCTGCTGCTGGAAGCTAGCTGTGCGTGTGCGCGCGTGTGTGTGCGGAAAAGTTGCTCCCCAAAAAGGGTGCTCCTGCTAGATTAACGTGTGGTGGGGGCACATCCAACGCAGTGAATTCGTCGTCCGCTGGTGCTGGGATTAATGACGGTGCAGTGAAAATTGATCGACAATTGGCAGCGACTTGGGTGAAAATATTCAGCCGAACGACACAACCAAGGGCGTTTTGGTTTCGAATTTTCCGCAACATTCGGCCCAGCAGGCCATGTTGGTTTTTTCACCAGAGTATTGATTGAGCGAAACTCGTCGTCGCGTTCGAGTGGGGAGAGCAGCTAAGGGGGTGCTAGAGGCGCAAGAGGAAGAAGAACGCAAGAAGCAAAAGCGGAGCGAACGGGAAAACATCATCATCTGGGTGTAATTGAGATGATATCGAGTCCGTGCAGTAGCGAGTGATAGAGGGCGAAAAAAAGAAACAAGAAATCGGCTACTGTTTAATTTAAACGCGCTCGTGTGTGAGTGTTGGTAGTGGCGCCGTTTTGTGTTGGTGATTAGTGGTGGTGTGTGGTGGTGAAAATAAATAGCAATCACCGTTCGATCTGTGCCGCTGATACTGGGTGGCGCGTCCACGATTGCCGTTTGCCTTGTACATGGTGGAATCGCACCAGCCTTAGTGGGCACGCCGACTCAGGCAGTGGCACCAGCTTGTCCTGTGCGCCATGAGAAACGCCACGAAGGATAGTGCCGCATCGCAGCAAACCGTGTACACCGATAAGGTCAATTATGGCGGTGTGATTGATTCGCTAAATCTGAAAAATGAACGCAGCGGTCCACCGGCCACGGTACAGCATCGGAACAGTGTGCAGCAGCAGCAGCAGCATCAGCCGAAACGGTCCTCGGTGGCGAAGGGTGGCACGGGTGGAGGGGCAGTCGCAGCAGCAGCAGCAGCAGGACGTGTGTCCACGTCCAGCGATGGTACCGACACGTCCGGCAGCAGCTGCAGCGACGGTGACACGTCGTCCTCTTCCTACGACGAGCCGAACCTCCCGTATCCGGGCTTCACCGAGTTCTCGCTCAAGTACCTTGCTCAGGATTCGAAGCCACGCATCTGGTGCCTGCAGCTCATCACTAATCCATATCCTTTACAAATCAGCTAGTCTCGTTTCTTTTATTTTGTTGTCGTTATTGCTTAAATATTAAATGTCACCATCACCAGGGTAGAATTTGTTTTTCCTTAACTGCTTCCCATCTCGCGTGCACGTGGTTCGAGCGTATCTCGATGATAGTCATCCTGCTTAACTGCGTCACACTGGGCATGTATCAGCCGTGCGTGGATGACGCTTGCGTTACAAACCGCTGCAAGATACTGCAGGTACTGTGTGTAGTGTCCCTGTGGTCGACTCCTCACAACTCAGCTGCGACAACTCACGCACGGCATCGTTTTCGCTTTCCAGATATTCGATGACATCATCTTTGCCTTCTTCTCGCTCGAGATGACAATCAAGATTGTGGCGATGGGCGCCTGGGGCAAGGGTACGTATCTGGCCGATTCGTGGAATCGGCTCGACTTTTTCATCGTGCTCGCCGGTGCACTGGAGTACTGTCTGCAGGTCGAAAACCTGAACCTAACCGCCATCCGTACCATCCGCGTACTGCGACCGCTGCGTGCAATCAATCGCATACCGAGTAAGTGTGTCCCCTGCGTGTAGCTAACTTCGGAGAAGAATTGAGCAACCTCTGCTATGCCCCTCTTTTAATCTCAGGCATGAGAATTCTGGTGATGCTACTGCTGGACACGCTGCCCATGCTTGGCAACGTTCTGTTGCTGTGTTTTTTCGTGTTTTTCATCTTCGGCATTGTTGGGGTGCAGCTGTGGGAAGGCATCCTACGCCAACGGTGCGTCATAAAGCTGCCGGACAATGTGTCACCACCGTCCTACCTGTAAGTAGCCAGCAACCGCCAGGGACCAGCGTTTCCCATTTTCCCCGTTTGACTTGATTTACTTTTTGGCTCCACTTTCTACCTTTTTTCGATAGCGACTTTGTAGTTAGCGAACTTTTTTCTTATAAACCAAAACCAAAATATCCAACAGATTAGCGATATGTATCTCTCACCTGGAGTTCTCCTATCATCCTATGCCCCCCCACCATGTGTCCCTCCTGTGCGTTCCTGTTTCCTAGCCTCTCTTTATAAGAACAAACTAGTCCGCGTCCCAAAAATTGTACAGTTTCTCTGTAATTTATTTTCAATCTCCTTCATTTCCGGCTGTCCCTCGAATTGTATAGTGTATAGTCTTCACCCGACACACAGTATTCGCGCCTTAAGCTTGAGCCTCCAGTAGCTTGACAGGAGCGCGCGGACCTATCGTACCTGACAATAAAAAAAAAAAAACAATCACTACAGCCCACGCGTGCCCAGGATGTGAATAATTAAGTTCGCTCCCGTGCCGTGAACGTTGCCCCATCTCGTACCCTGTATCTGATCGTTTGTTTTGTATATATACTTTTGTACATTTTCTTTTTCTGTTTTAGCACGTCGTCCCCGCGTAACATTTACTACCGAATTGTTAACCAGAAAAAAATCAAAACAGAGTAATTGCGTCTCCATTTTCTTTTCCGTTTTTTTTGTGATGGCATTTCTATTTCCCGCCCTTAGAGTTGATAGTCCACTGCGGGTGAAATACTAACATATGCGTTACTCTGCTCTAGTGGTTCCTCTAACTGCTCGCTGTATGGAGGCTGGACTTAAGCAAAAGGTCCATTTCGTCACGCGCTGTACTAAAACCTGAAGAACCCACACACACACACACACACACACACAACCACACATGTTCTACTTGGCCCCAACTAATGCTGCTCTTGCTCACTTACTTGCTTACGTTTCTGTGTGTTTCACGGCTGTGTGTGTGTTTCTCTCTCTCTCTCTTTCTCTCGCGTTCACCCTACCTCCCCGGCCTCCTCCTTCTCCTGCCCCCATTCTCGTTCGTCCTTTACGTTTTCATCGTAATGCGAAAATACCTATTTTTATGTTCCTTTCTGTGCAAAATGTTATGTTTGTTCGTTTCATTTCGATCTCAAACTATAACCGACACAGCTCAGCAAACATTTACTCCAAAAAAAACAAAACCCCCCACTCAAACCACTAACAGACGCCGCAACAGGACGCTAAACTTCCCGCTTTCCACTGTTACACCCTCGCCCTCCAACCACCACTACCACCACAACCACCACCACCACCACCCAATGCGTACCCACCATGTGCAGTAATGTAATCCAAAACTAACACACTTCATTACAGGCCCCTTCCAGATGAGTACAGAGTTCGCGTACGCTTGAATTCGTAAGAAATTCCCACTTTTTGACCAATTCAGATGCCTCTTCAATTATCCATTTTGTGATCTCATACTCTTCGTTTGTTTGGTTCCGTTCTCTTAGATATATCTTTCACTGTCCACACGTTGTGCTACAATTTGCGTTCCTTTTTCTTTTTCTTTCTTTTGTTTATTACTGGTCTTTTTTGTGTGTGTATGTGTGCTGCAGTCTGTTCGGCGAGAGCGTGTACCAAAAAAAAAGCATAAGTTTGAAACATTTGTCCTTTTTTAATGGTTTTTTGTCCCAAAAAACCAAGCCCAAAATGCGAAAACACGCCAACTTTCAACTAAACTTCGGTCCACTGAGCAACACGCTTCGTGTGGTACGCCTAAATGTATGCAATATTTATTTTCAAATTGTTGTTTCTTATTCTGTGGGGAGTCTGAAACCTATTCTGACACACCTCAATCCTATGGGGCGTATGGCTGTCGGTCGAGATGTGCAATAGAATTCAAGTTTAGCATCAATTACATTAATTCTGGCGCAATCCATTCAATGAGCTATCCTAAAATCTCGCTAGATGGCGCTGCGCTGTGTTGGGAGACAAATCATACGAGATCTTCCTGTCATTTTCGCTACTATTTGGCTACTTAGCTCGAAAACTTCAAAATTTCTAGCAACATTTTCAAATCGGCAAATTGACAAGTTTCTTTCAGTAAAACCAAAGTCCACAACTTTCATTTAAGTTTTTCAAACACCGTGCACGCTCCCTCCTACTACTGGACAGACTGTATGTTTTCGTTTTTATGTTTGAAAACAAGAAACATCGCCCCAAGTACGTGTTGGGTGAAAAAAAGAAAGATGGCGAAGACCAGCTAAAGCTGGTGAACAAATCCTGCTATACCGTTGCTAGTGCGATCGATGTCGCGGGTGGTTCTAGATAGTAGAACTGTGTTGCTATGTTTTTCGTTTCCTTCATGTTTCGATATTATTTCCGAAGGCCACTTTTGGGTTGATTTTGTTTGTTTCCTTCTTTCGTTCTACGCAAAACGATAATCGAACCTTCTACTCTACTTCAAACCTGGTGCATCCTTCTGTAGCACACTACTATCTCTCGATAGAGACATCTGCTCACTAGCCGGGTAGCTAGTTTACCTTTCTACCATTTCTACCCTTTTCTATCGAACCGTGTGAGAAAAAAAACGTCACAGAAGATATGCTTTCACCATTCTGGCTCTTCAGTTGACATCCCGAATCTTTTGCTTCGTTCCGCTTCATACAAGCGAACGTTTGTTCCTTTTTGTTTTAGCTGTAACCCCACTCTCAAGACTCAACTCTGCCGACTCACAATTGGTCAACAAAGCCTGATAGTAAAACAAGCAAAAAGAATAATACATTATATGATCACCAGAACAAGATACCACTCTAGCTGTCCTCTTGCGTTTCCCATCAGAATGCTCACTCAGAAACACATGTCCACTGAAAAACATGTTCACCAAAAAAAAAACAGCATTGTATCTATGCATATTAATACACCCCTTTAACTCCTTCTTTCCGCAATAGTTGTTACCAGTTACCGCATTGCTTATTGCATCCAAACTGTAAAAATAGGTATTTTCGGTTCAACAAGATCGCATCAACATAGGGTGCCTGCTCCGGGGAGTACGGTTTGCGTACTCAAGCCATGTTCGCTCTGTATTCCTTCGCGCACGAGTTGCATCGTTACGCAGGGTATCACTTGCGTGCTATGGACGTTGAGCGATTCCACTGCTTCGGTCGCCATTCTCAGGCTTTGTTGCTGTGCTATAAACGTGTATGGTTTTTTTCTGTAACTAAAACAAAAAAAAATGACGAAAGAGCGATCTTGCCTTTGCGAACATAACGAACATCAAACATTGAAGTCTGTCTCTGTGACAATTTTTACCACCAACTTTAAACTTTCTAACTGTTTTCGCAAACCTTTCAGTTCACGTTTCGATGTACTTAGCGTAGTGCGCGTGTTTCGGTGTATACCTGTGTGTGTGTGTCTGTGTAATTAGTAAAACATATCCGAGATGGAACAGTTTGTGTACAAAGTGTTTCAACGCCATCTTTCCATCCTGGAACGTCCAGTAGTAGTTGTCCACTAAAATGAGCGTCTGGCTACGAAAGCGCTGCCACTAAGTGGATTCCCCGTGATGACTTCTCCATACTTGATGTGTGTGCTTGGCTGTCTTTCAGTGTGTCCGTGTGTAGTTTCTATTAGAATAGTTCCCCACCACTCCTTTTACCCTGTTGTTTGAGAATCAACTGCAAAAGATACGTAGCGTTCCCCTTAAGATGTAGTCACGATTGGCTTGTTCACCTTTGATCCCTTACTACTCTGACTCCATCCGATGTGTAGTAGCTGTACATGTGTTTCATCTTACTTTCCATTGTGTATATGTGTGTTGACGTATATGGCCGTGTGAGTGAGGACTCAGCTGCCAAACTAGACATAGTTAGGCACCACCATAGATAGAATCTAATCATATACATAAATGTAAATGTTTTATCTTTTTCGTTTTGATTTTCCTTTTGACATTCTGACATTTCACTGATCAGTATTCTTGGCGATTAATACTCTTCTTTCTTTTCCCTTGCGTCTGCGTGTGTGTGTGTGTGTGCGTGTATATTGTGTGTGTGTGTGTGTGCCTTCGTCATTGCTGCCGCTGCGCTACCGATGTGCCCTAAAAACACTGCGAACTTTTAGTGTTTCCTTTTACTACGAGTTCTCCAAGGAGCAGGACTACATCTGCTCCAAACCAGAAGACTCCGGAATGCACCTGTGCCATAATCTACCCCCCTATCGTTTAGGACCGCTCGTGTGCAATGGTAATGCTAGCAAATGTTTGCCCATCTCGTACGTCACTAAACCAGGTTTATATTTCATCTTCCAATTCACGCTCACAGACACTGCACTGCCCTACTCGGAAAATGAACCAACTGCTACGGCCTGTGTGAACTGGAACCAGTACTACACGAACTGTACGCAGCTTGGCAACAATCCGTTTCAAGGGACAATATCGTTCGACAACATTGGGCTCGCTTGGGTAGCAATATTTCTTGTAAGTTAACTTGACGTTTCACGTTTTGGAGAGAGAGCCTAGATATACTAAACGGAATACTTCTCTACCAGGTCATATCTCTCGAAGGCTGGACCGACATTATGTACTACGTGCAAGATGCCCACAGCTTTTGGGATTGGATCTACTTTGTGCTACTGATAGTGGTAAGCATTCTGCAATCCCCCAACTAACGATATCTGAACATGTATGTTAATAATCGACTTCTGTCCCCCACAGATTGGCTCCTTCTTCATGATCAATCTCTGCCTAGTCGTCATCGCCACACAGTTCTCCGAGACGAAGAAACGCGAGATGGAGCGGATGCGACAGGAGCGGGCACGATTTACATCCTCGTCGACTCTTGCGTCCAGCACGAACAACTCGGAACCGACGACCTGCTACGCCGAGATCGTCAAGTACATTGGCCATCTTTACCGTCGTCTCAAGCGCCGCATCATTAAGAAGTTACGATTGTATAAGTATGAATGAGCTGTTTTACGACTAACTACGCACCCTAGCGAGTAGGATTACGTCCGACGACTGGATATGTTCCTCTGTGGTTTTGTTATTAGTTTCACACGTACCCTTAATCAATCAGCAAACTAACTGTCAGGCTTACTGCTTTATTTCTGTCCACCAAATAGAATGCGCGCTTGCTCTCTCTGTCTTCCTCTCTCTCGCTCTTACCTCGAAGCGGCTATTGCATGCCAAACCACTGGCACTCCTACTAGGTCTTCTACTTCTCAACGGTGCACAACTATGCACAATTACACCCGTACACTCTCCACTCAAACAGCTCCAATCATTACTGCACATACGAATCTCTTGTCTTCATCACAGATACCACATGCAAAAGCGCAAGGAAGGTCTCATACCGTGCACACCGGAAACGATCACACTGTCACCGAACAAAATCAAAGCCCATCACCCAAAGTGTCCACGTATGGGCGCACTCCTACAGCACGCATCGATCACTAATCTGCAGCAGCAAAAGAACAAGCACGATCTGCAGTCCAATCTGTCGATCAATCGGACGGGCGTAGTAGCGCTTAACCACCCAGAGACGGGTAATGTCCCGGTGGACAATCAGGTTTCATCGCCGGAGGTTTCGGAGATTGTATCGTTGGAGAACATTAAAAACAATGCACTGAACAATTCGACCAACTACTTGAACGAGGATCGGCAGAAAGTGTTGCTCCTGAAGATCAACAATGAGGATCAATCAAACGGACAAGTAAGCAATGCGCGTGTGTGTGTTTGTGTGTGTGTGTGTGGCGAGCCGGAGTCAACTAATGGTCACTTCTTTCGATATCACTTCTCGTACGTTTCACCGCAGGATCACCACTGTATGCCAAGCTTGCTAAGCCCGCCGTCAGCAGGTAGACGAAGATCGTCCGTTATGTTTAACGAATATGTAGTGCTTCATACGCCTCCAACCATTACAGAACCACCGCAAGATAAGAATGTGTACTGTTTGGAGAAAATGACCCAAGCGGGTGATGGAAGCATCTGGCAGGTACTGGTGTGCACTGGGCTCACAAACCAAAACCGATCTTCCGTTGTACTAAAACTCGATTCGCATTTTTGTATGTGTGTGTGTGTTTCTCCCCCACAGGTTAACTTGCCACACTCGCTGCAAACAGTGAGCACCGTGTTTAACGAGTACTCCGATCTCTGTCTAACAGACGCGATGACCTGTCAGGAACTGTTGGCATTCTCGGTAGCCTTTTCGGCCGCTCTGCCCACAGGTCAGACTACGCTCGAATCGTTCTACACGTCTCTGAAGCGTGCCAAGGGTACTGAACCTACACGCTTCCTTACCAACCAACCGAGTGGGCAAACGAACGCGAATCTGCCTCTGCCCGAGATAGAGCGCCTCAGCAGCAAGTCGAGTAACGAACCTTCCCGTGCCAGCTTCGACCCAGTTACGACGGGCATTAACAACATCAACATGGAGGAGTTTGCCTGCTGCTACGAGTACTATCAGAACCAGGGCCTGGCGGAGGAGAAGCCACCGCAACGTGCCAAGTGCACACGGGTGCTGATTTCTGTGTGGCGTTGCTTCCGCCGGTCCTGTCACGTCACACGCGTCGTCGTGAAGAAATTGGTCGATCATAAGTACTTCCAGCAGGGCATATTGCTTGCGATCCTCATCAACACGCTCTCGATGGGGATTGAGTATCACGATCAACCGGCAGAATTGACTGCGATCGTCGAAACCAGCAACATCGTGTTCTCCGCCATCTTTGCGGTGGAAATGATCCTCAAGGTGATCGCCGAAGGACCCTTCCGGTATGTCGCCAACGGGTTCAACGTGTTCGATGGTGTGATTGTCATACTCAGGTACTTAGGTTGCGATCGGCGATCGGATCTAGTGAGAATCATTACAATGTGTCTGTTCTACTCCTCGTTTACGTAGCGTGGTGGAGCTAGCCCAAGCCTACCTCGGTGAAGGACAGGGTAGCTCGGGATTGAGCGTACTGCGCACCTTCCGACTGCTGCGAATACTGAAGCTCGTGCGCTTCATGCCAAATCTGCGCCGGCAGCTGTTTGTCATGCTGCGCACCATGGACAATGTGGCAATCTTTTTCAGCCTGCTGATACTCTTCATATTCATATTCAGGTAGGTGACGCTTTCCCTTCTCTCCCCTCAACCCCCTTTAGCATGTAGTAGACGATCCGTCCCACGGTGGGACCGTAGAAATCCCCGACAGCAACAAAAAGTAAAAACCAAAGCTAAGCTAAAGCCCTTAAACAAAAATCGTACATGAAAAAAGAAGCAAAGCAATACGAGACCTAAACAAATGTGAGGCCTTAAACAGAACGATATATCTATCTGTATTATATTGGTTATTAATCAAGGAAGGAAGGACGGTCGTACGGTCGCCGCTACTCAAGTTGGTCTGCCAGTCCCTTTTGAGAGGAGTCAGGTTCGAACACAGGAGCAAGATACAGGAGTAGATTATGTGCTGTGAGATGTTTGTCTTTCACGGCGCTTTCCCCCTCGGAAAGGAAAATGTCTTCCGTTCGCTAGTAAGCTTATCATTACGACCGTGATCGAAATGTCTAGTAGCAGCGGTGTACAATGCTAACTATGCTAAGACACTATTCGGGTGCACTTCACGGCCTTCATTGGGAAAGCTGTTTATAATAGCAGATCGTTGTCTCACCCAACTTTTCTTCTCATTCAATCATCTCTATCTTTCCTGCCCACTGTACAATATACCAATATCGTTGTCAACTTCACACCATCCTACTCTCTCTCTCTCTTACTCTCTCTCTCTCTCTCTCTCTCTCGCTCTCGCTCTGTATACTTATATGTATTGTATCTCATAATACAGCCACAAGACTTGAGCACTTGCTGCCTACTATTATATGCATATACATAGCGCGTTCCGCGTTGCCTTTCTCACCTAGTACAAAAAGCAACATGCTGTACAGTGGTTTGCTCTCAACACTCTTGTCCCTTCTCCCCCTTCTCGTGACACAACCCTTACTGCCCACACATCCTCCCGTCCCCGCAAACAGGTGTATGCAAAGTTTGGGATTCAGCTACCAGCGATAGAAGAAAAGCTGTTACGTTAGAGCCTTTTTCTTGTTTGCCGACAACCTAACACTGTTATTCACCTTCTCATGTCTATCTTCTTACATTCTTGTACTTCCGATCGTGCCCTCCTCCCCTTACCTCCTAGTCTGATCCTCTGCCCTGTTACCTTTCTCTCTCTCTCTCTCTCTCATCATATGCCGCAAACGATTATATACTTTAACCGTACCGAATGTGCTTTTTCCCCCCATAAAACTACTGCCTTATGACAAAAACAAAACAAAACCAAAAAAATAATCAACTCAAACCTCATCATCACCTGTGTTTTCCCAAGTATTCTTGGAATGAATCTGTTTGGCTGCAAGTTCTGCGAAAAAAACGAGACCGCCGGAGAGGTGGAGTGTGATAGAAAAAATTTTGACAGCCTCCTGTGGGCCCTGGTGACCGTGTTTCAGGTATTTAAATACGCAATCCCCCCGCCCTCTGTATACCTTTTGTCTTTATCTTGTACACTTTCTTGTTTCTTGCCCGTCTCCCGTTTGTTTATTTGTTTTGTTTTACTTTCTAAGTTACCTGGTCCACTGTCCTTGTAATGATACGTTTACTTCTAATTAATATCATATATTCGCTTCGAACTGTACATGCATTTAATCAGCATCATTCGTTTGTTTGTTTGATTGTTTTCTGCGAACGATGCGTATTGTTTTTGTTTCTGTTTAGGTTTTTGTTTCATTTATTGTGTTGTGTTTTTTCTCTCTTCTCTCTCTCTCTCTCTCTCTCTCTTGTGTTCCAAAAGCTGCATATTACCTATACCTAAACTTATATCTCTACTGTGCACCATGTTACATTTTGGTTTGTCGCTGCCGCATTTACGTTGACGTTTGATCATTTTGATTTTGTTATGCTGTATGCGTTCTCTTTTCAGTTTCATTAACTCCTTTCTTGCTCAAACTGCCAACATAATCCTAATCGGTTATCGATCGCGACCCATTTTGCTAACTAAAATGTTGTTCCCCGATTTACATATCCTCTAGTTCAATGTTAGTGAACAGAGTAGATCCTTCGTGATCGATTCCTATCGACCCCATGTTCTCACTAACAGTTTTTCCTTTACCGATGCCCGATCCTAACCTTAGCATTAGATCAAATGTACAGCAAGTGTTGTATCCTTCTAATATAACTCCCCAGTGTTTCCTGTTGGCATCATTGGTTAATGCGTTTCATCCTTGACTTAGTTTAGTTTAGTTTCTCCTCATTGTGCTCTTCGGTTGATTAACGCCTGTCTTTACTTCCGTAAGTTTCAAACAAACCATTCCTTCCATTCCTGCAGCTCCTAATCTTCGATCGATAACGATTTTTTGGATGCGAATGTTACCGGTATAAACAAAAACACACACACATGTCTGAGTATTTTGCATCGTATTCTTCTAATATATTGCGCAGATTGATGCCAGAGTGTTTTGTAATGTTTTGATTTCTTTTTTTTTTGTGGAATTTGTATATTACTACTCACTCAGTGTACAAAAAAACAAAAAGCAATACACACGCATAACTTACAAACAGCTCAATACTGTCTGTAGATAATTAAACGCAAAAAAAAACGAACAAAAATTATTGATAGTACTCCAAAACAGAAAAAAAAAACTATACACTCAAAAACAAGTCTCCATTATCCCAACCCCGTCCCGAAAAAGGTAAGTCTGAGCCGGTTTTTAAGCTGCAAGTTTCGTTTTCCAAAACCAAAAAAAAAAACCAAACTACTAATATTCAGCACGAATTGCCCGAATTTGCCCGAATTGTTCCATTTGTTTCGTTTTATCCATCGATTGAACCCCTTCTGGACTCTGGATGTTTGTTATCTGGATTATTGGTCGAGCTACACGGGTCGACACCCACTGTGTACTGTAATGCTACTTTAACCCCATCTGTCTGTACATGCGTTGAACCGAGTATTATTAACCACGTTTTTTTTATCCACTGTGTATATTGATGGGCGAAACAACTCCTATGGCCTGTTTCACCTGCGCATGAGTTTTTTTTTGTGTTGTATCATAAAGTAACGCATAATCTAATCAGCTCTAAATTGCAACTAAACAACCGTCCAGCGTTCTAACACCGCACTCTACACGGTTAGGAGCAATACTCGAGTACAATTACCATTCCCATTCGACCCATTGTGTAAACTCTCATGTAACTGTGCCTCACAAAGATGAACCACACGCACACATACAAGAGTAAAGCACAACACTTGTCTCAAGCCAAACACCCGACACCATCAAGTACAAGTGTATGATCTCTACTCGGTGTGCAAGACAAGATCATTTCTACCGCATTTATTCTCGCTCGTGCATGTATCGTGTTTGCCTTCTTATTCGCCTTTTTCCATCTCTGTTTTCTTCTTCATGCTCTTTACTTTGATCCTACCGCTACCGATTACCAATCATTGCGATCCGATCCGATCACACGCAGCTATGGCACACTCAAACCAAGCAGCAGCTGTCAGGCTACAAAACAGAAACCCATACAAAAACGATCTAAGATCCACACCAATGGAACATTATTTTCAACACGAAGCAAAAGCAGCCTAACGCTAGTGGTAGCAGTAGTAATAGTAGCTGTTGAGGGATGGCCACTTTTGCTTCCAAACTAACTACAAACTTCCGCCAGCCTGCGGGCGCAAAGAACAACTAAAAGCATAATCCACCCTTAAACAATACAAACAAAAGACAAGCTAGAGAGAATATAGCAGCTCAGATGAAACACACTCACTGCCCAGGAGGTGTACACTACTACTACTACTACTACTCCAATTACTAGACCGAGCCAAAAATTCGAGAAAAGAAAAGTATACATTCATCTCGCTGTACGTGTACCTTCCAATTAATACACCAATTAATACACCAAAAAAGAAACAGCCACAAATAACTACAAACCCGTTCAGATAAACGAAAAATACTTAAATACCCATAACAGTAAATCAACACCTAAATCAACCGTCCATTGCTCCAGTAGTTAAGAACAAACGACAAATACTGCCAAACATGATTAGTTACGGTCCCCGATAGATGAGATAACAGACCATCAAAGTGTCACACACACATACACACATATACACGCTAGGGTATACAGATGCGAAGTAATGTGAAGTAGTCATTGCTTCGGTATCTGTCCGTATACGCGCGGCATACATCCTTCAGATTGGTTGGCAAAGGGGGCAAACTGCATTTGCATGTGGGACACTGTTCCAACACATTCCAGGCACATCGACAATCGTGCGGTTGTATGCCGTGATAGTATATAGAAACATTGTCAGCCCCAGAACAGATCAGATATATACAGTCAAACAATATAAAGAATCAAATTAATACAGAACATAATACAAAATGGTGCTGACGGCCGTACCATCGCTGCCTGTATTGCAACAAATAGCAGACCGTATGTAGTAGTTTAAATCAAGTTGTGCACTATGACGCGCTTTGACAGGTGTTGACAGTTGTTGTTTTTTTGAATTTGAATGGACGGTTGGAACTCATCCAGCAGCACACATTTACTCCAATACAGACGGCGTGGTGCGGTCCCGGAGCGCTATAGTAGCGACAGAATACCGTTACCAATACTCATAGTCCGTGATAAATGAATGCTTTAGTTATATATTGGTTTTTGCATCGTTTTTTTTGGAAAGCATAATTATATATATATATATACATACATGTATACCACAATTTATAGCATTCTTGGCATGTACCTTTTTGGAGGTAAGTTCTGTAAGTTTGTCGAAGAAAGCGGGAAAGAAAGGGAATGTACTTGTCCAGAAATTGTCTCCAAGCATCCGCAATGTGAATGCGACCGTAAACATTTCAACAATATCCTCTGGGCCACTGTAACCGTGTTTCAAGTAAGTGACGCCATCTTCCACGCACGTTGTACCGTGTTGCGTAGTGCGCTAACCACTACGCGCTTCCATTCGTTCTCCTGTGTGTGAATGTGTTTGTGTGTGGGTGTGTGTGTGTGTGTGGGTGTTTTATATGTGTAACCGTGTGTGTTGGGTTTAAGTATGAACGATCCCCTTATTGATCGTGTTGTGGGCTTAGGTGCCCTGTAAGATATACTATATGGTGTTGATGTTGTACATTTATCTTTCTCGTCCAATTCGAGCGTTTAATTCTACTTGTACAAGTTTGTATATCCTATATCCATGTTTATTCTACACTACATCTTCTGTACACACTAGTAACTGATCTGATCTTACCGTGATGTACATGCTTCACAGCCGGAACGCACAAAAGGGCGTCCCACCAGGAATGACTATGCGGTGATTGCAGGACAGCAGACTTTGCTCGTTCCGGCTGTTCTATGTGCAACGTAACACGTTTTCCCTTTTTTACCCTTGTGAATGTGACTACAAACAATACACTGTCTACTAAGTTATCGCATCTTGAACCACCCCTGTCCAGCTGTCTTCAACAATACTCGTTGATCATACTCACGTTGAGTTTCTGCAAGGCGGAAGGATAGCATGATCCTCGGCGATCCTCATTTTCGTTCACGACCTTCGTTCCTATCTTCGTTTAACACTCTATTGTTTTGGTTCGATTGTTGGCACCCTTTATTGTTGTCATC
>KZ061911.1:243032-284599 GCA_002091835.1 Anopheles maculatus | reverse complement strand
ACCATCTTTCCTAGTTTTATTTTATTCACGCAGCATAGCTAGTCAAAAACTGGGAATAGAAATCATTTGCGTGTATAGCTTTATATTGCTGGCATGGGGAAAAGGGACGCATTCATTTACCATCTTGCCTTATTACTAGAGTTGATGCTCTGAATGAGGAATGTCTATTTTCGTGTAACTTTCGTAATGGATTCATTTAATTGGAAGATTATAAGTAATTCTAGATATAGCTTGGGAAAATAGAAGCAGTTTTTTTCCTATAAGAAAGTATAACAAGATGCTACTTTTAGTAAAAGAGCATAAATTAAAAACGTGAAATAAATAGTATCTTTTCTACATTACAAAGTAAAGAATGTGAGGAACACAATATTATTATATTTTCCAATAAAGTCCACATTATTAATCTTCTAATCATTACATTCCGCTTGATTTAGTAAACGATCTATCTGTATCTGATAATGGTTGACGATGAACGAATTAGTGTCTTACGCTGAATGGAACGGCCTGCGTGCCCTTGTAATGCTAGCGTATTTACAAGTTCAAGTTTTGTGGAAATTTTGAAGATCACCGATGCTACTCAAACCATTAGTCGTAATGGCATTGATTCTCCGAAATCCCTAACACTGTGTGACATTCCTTACATCGAATATTTCTTTAAAATTTGAACAATTAAATACTTCAAAACTTTAAAAAGATATTCCTATGAACAAATATGGTGCTGGTGAATAAACACGATACTTTAAATATCCCGTTAATTGAATATTATGATTATTAGTAAATAAGAAGCTAGTTGGTAAATGTTCTCAAGGTGTTATATCTATGCTATGTAAGATATTTAATTGCTATATCTATGTGGTGTTATATCTATGCTGGGTAAGATATGTACAGCTGTTTATCCGTTCCTTAATTTTGCTTTTTTCTATATATCCAAGTCTTGCTTGGTGTATGTTGAGGATTTCTATCCATAAGGATGCCCTTGGTGACTTTATACACGTTTGCGTCGAGCAAGGCGGGTCGCGCAGCCTCGTACTTCACACAAGACCATAGAAGATGATCTATGTCGTGGTATCCTAGGCCACAGCCACAAGCTTTGTAGTCGACCTGTCCTATACGCTGGAGATGAGCGCCCAATGCGAAATCATTGGACCTAAGCCTAGACATCATTACTTTGAGTTCTCACTTATTAAAAAAACATTATTTCTACAATATCGTTGTTAAAACGGTTCAAGTGGCAGGCGTTAAGATAGTTAATTATTTAGCCCGTTCGGTTTAATGCAGGAAGCGACGGAGATGAAATGCGTTGGAAGTATTAGAAAGCGTGAGGAGATAAAAAAAAGGATTTCGACACAAACCGCCAGAGAGAGAGAGAGAGAGAGAGAGAGAGAGAGAGAGAGAGAGAGAGAGAGAGAGAGAGAGAGATAGAGAGAACAGAAGCTTTTTTAACGCTAGTCTTGACCACGACTAGACTAAACATACAAAAAAGAACGAATGCTCCACAAACGTCATAGGTGTATAGTAAACATGGGAAAAATAAATGTCGTGTAATCGTAAAAAGGTAAAAAGAAGCTGTTCAATTCCTATCGAAACAAACATGCTGCAGGTCCTTGTTGCAGGACGCAACAAATGCCTACCAACTATCAATGAACGAAGTACGAAATAATCTACAACAGATTACGATAGAGCTGTCTCATCGATCAAATCGATCAAAACAAACTTACTAAAAGTACAAGCTAAAGGCTTACATACAAGCTGCACGAACAAGCTAAGACGCATCGAATACAGAGTACCAATACTAATAATTACGTTCAACTTACTGTTCTGGAGTAAATTTCAAACTGTACATAAATTAATCATCAATTCTCCTCTCCAACTACCGTTTCAATAACTCATCATCACGTTGCTCACCCCAACCAAAAAAAAGAAACGCTTCACAAGAAATCTTTGAAAGATAGCATCAGCAAATTAAAAATACATTACGTTCCAGCAGCAAACGGTTAAACTTTGCCAACCGACCTGTGCGGGCCTCCGTGCAACCTGAGGTCATATTCGTTTTGAATTAAATATGATAAATTCAGTCCCGCATTCGGTGAAAGTGCTGCAAAGGAGATTTCGATTCCGGGAAGATGAGTTTTCCACTCCGCTCAGCCGAAACACGGCCGGCGGGTGATTCGTTCGTTCCATGCACCGGAAGTGGATGCTGCTGATGACTTTACCAGCCTTTCCGGGAGTTTGCACGGCAAAAGAGCACGGAACCGGCCGGAAGCATTCTTGAAACGCTTCCCGTTTCCTTACCGCGTACTGCCGTAAAGGATTATCCCTGTTTCCATTCCGTACGCACCCGTAACCGGTTCACTTCTTTTACATTTCCGGTTGGCTCGAAAAACCAAAAATCCTCCGCAGATCATTTATTCATGCACGGGTGTCCCTCCGTACGGCTTGCGAGTGGAATTCAGGTCGGCAGGAGATTCAGAAGCTGATGCAGAAGGTCGCCCGGGTCGTGCTGACCGAGCAACTGCGTAACTATTCTCGACCACCAAGCGACGAACGGAAGTTTGATGTTTTGCTCTCTTTCGCTCTCCCTCTCTTTCTCTCTCTCGTCCTTTTTCCAGTAGGAAACTACTAAATGACGCATAGGAAATGGGCAATCCCTTCAGGGTTCAGGAAGTCGTTAGAAAGTTGACCGAACCGGGTCGAGTCTTTGATGTTGTGCTGCGAAACGTTGAGTGGTAGGCGGTTTCATTGCGAATGCAGTTTTGATTTATGCAACTCATTATCCGATGCATAAACGGTTACCAGAAAGCGGTACATGAGCTCAAGTATGAACGGAGGTTTTGGGGTTTTTAACTTTTACACCTTCGTTCGTCTGAAGCGAAAAATGTTCATGTTCAAACGTGCATAATCGTATTGCAAATCAAAATTCAATTTCAAACTAACTACCACATCACAAAGCACAGAGAGACAGAGTTTTAAGTATGCTTTCGTCTGATGTCGTATACGAACTTTCCCATCGCTTTTAGGTGGTACAAAACTCGATAAACTTTTTTATCGTTATTGGCGTACCGTCGTTCGCTCGATCTTGCACCATTAGACTCGAGTCGTCCAATTACCCGGTCCCGGTTTCACTGTCGAGGGACGTGTCTAATTCAACGGGTTTGGATCGTGGTGAAGGCATTAAAGCGAATCGAATCATTTCAATTCACCAAATATCACATTCGCAAAGTCTGCTTTACGGTAATTTCTTCTACCACGCTCAACACAGCTCCTGCAGTACCGATTAATGAAGCAAACATTAGGATTTTTCTCGACTTAAGCCTCGCACAACCGAGGCAATCAACCGCCACCCGAGCTTAAGCTCTCAAACGATGCATTATTGGCGCTCAAATAGCAAACGTTCCGGCACGTTCGGCTGCTAAATACGATGCTTCGGTTCGAGATATGGTTTGCTCGTAACAAAAACAGAAAGGGGGAAATGCAAACCCCAAGGGCTGTGTGTGTGTGTGTGTGTGTGTGTGTGTGTGTGTGTGTGTGTGCGCTCTTTTGATAGCAATCAAGCATGCGTTCTTTCCAATCATTTATCTCGTCAGATAAGCCGACAGAAAAGATTTTTTGTCTGTAACTAGCGGTACCCGGATACCTTGGACGGAAAGCAACCGGCACCAACACAATCACATTTGTTCTTGTTGTGTTCGGTTTGAATGAAAAATCAGTATGCATGGCCCAACCGATGCAACCGTAATCATTTATTTGTGAGAAACTATTTCGAGGTTAAAGGTAAATCTGAGCTTTTCAACCAACCGTTAACCAATCTTCAGCATCCTTATGTGGTGGCTATGGCTATGGTCGTGTGTGTACGTGTGCATGGATAAACTGCTTCAGCTTCATCTGGTCGTGTCAGACGGTAGGCGGCCACCATTGCACAAGCTGGAAGCCAGCTAAATCATGCCCGGTTGCTGCCGGATGATGCTTCGGGTATGGTTTTGCGGTACAAATATACTGACCAACGGCATGGATTATCATTCGGTAGGATGGTGTGTTAGCTTTTTATTAAACATTACGATAGAAGTGGCTTGTGTCTGTTACTCTGAGGTCAAATGAATGCGGACAGATAGTTAGATATTTTAGGCGCTATGTAGCTGGTACGATGCAAATTTTCCGAATGCATTCGGAGAAATATTAAACTCATTCCGGCTTGCAATGCAATTTGTTTCCGTCAGTTTAAATATAGTTTCTTTATTAAATTATTTGCTTACATTAGGGGCTTATGGTTTTTAATATATATTTAAAAGTATTAAACAACAGATGAAAGCTGAACATATTAAAATGTCAAAGAAGTTTACACATTTTCACATAATCATTTCAAAACTATTGATCGGTGACACCAAGTAGTAAATTTGCTATGAGCAAAGCTTGCGCCGAATGATGTTTGCTTTTCCAAGGAGTAGACAACGAAACTACGGTTGTTACGATACTTCAATAAAGATGGCTAAACGTAATAAGCTAGTCCAGAAGATAACCGTGTGATCATACCGCATCGCACTGTACTGGTGTTTACTCAGGAATTTCGTCTGATTTGAATTTGTTTTTCATTGGTGGTCTCATAGTGGATTTACGAATCTATTCCGAAAATTTTTGGAATATAGTAAATAAGTTGATGTTTCAAGATGTTGAAATTTGGTTTAATTTTTATTACGTTGCTAGAAGATGCTAAAAGAATTTAAGAGTTGAAGGCTAAATTTAAATCGCATCGCAATTATCGAACGGCCAGAAAGGCCGAAAGGGTGGTCTCACTTTAACATTGGCAGCAAGAATGGGAAGAGTCTGTTCATGGCGTTTTGACCCATGTGTTGCCTTGAGCAACGTTGTAAAATGTTCACGACAGGTTTATTTGATAATCTTTATTCCTCTTAAACGCACTTGATACGCTTGACAAATGCCGAAGATAAAAAAAAACCCTGTCTGGTCGCTACGATAAGCTTTTAATAATTGATCTCGAATAATCGCGTAAACGTTACTCCCTTCAGTAACTCTCTCTCAATTGATCATCCCGATCGCACGGAGAGATTTCTTTCTCTCCCTCGCTTCGGGCAGCCAGGGTTGTCGCACCTGTGGCAACACCGTGAGTTCATCTCGGATGTGACGTTCTGGTATTTTCGTTTCAGAGTTGAGTTCTTCACAACGCAATTGATGACAGGACACGGCTTCTTCCAAGATCATCTTGTGTGGTTGAACCTCATTCATCTAGCATTCATCAAAACATCTGGCGCTCTATAGCAGAGGTCATCAGAGTGATCCTTACCCGCCTACAGCAGTCATGTATTCGCATTTAAAGAGGTACGGCTGAGACCGATCCAGGGGCTCAACAAGATGTCAGCCGAGAGAACCATATCATAAATGGTGATCCTGGTTTTATACTGTAGTGGTGGCTATGATCTCCATCAAAGAGCATGCTACCGCAACAAGCAGCAGTTCATCGTTAAACACTGGAAGTGTCTTATTAGTTACTCGGTGACCAACGGTGATCGTGATGCTAGGGCACCAAGTTTTCACAGCGTGACGAGTTGCCCATGATAAACTAATCATTTAGAATGTTGGTAACCTGGGAATGTTTGGTGAACGGCTGCTTAACGATAAGTGAAATTGTTAGCTTCTGGTCTACAATCTCTTTACACGAATGTATCAATACAATGCAATACATATTTTTACTAATTACACAGGTTGTAACAGCAGTAGTCGTAAGTGTGCAGTTGCTTTGCACTTCATTTATCAGATTTCCATTGAATAATGTACACTACAGTCTATAAATTGCATGAAGCATTCAAAGTACTAAATTATTGCGAGCGTAATGCTCGGGGCAGCGAAGCAAGTCCAACCTCCAACACTTCTAGTAGTGGATCAAACAAATACAAAAATAATGGATTCTCCAACATGCACCGAGATCAATCGATGCAGCAGTTTCATTTTTCTCCGAATATTGTGCCTGTAATGGTAAAATAGGGGTGAAGATTTTTATATGTTCAACAGTATAAAGCAATTGTGATGAAATTGGATGTTGGTTAGTATCGCGGATCGAAGCATAAATGCAGAAATTTCCACGGCTTGAACACATTTACGGGACTGCTAAGCTTGTTGAAACATCCGTCCAAGTATTTCTTTTTTGTACTCTTGTACATTAAGTAATTTTTAATACTTTTTCACTCCTTTTTTATTATCTATTTTATTTTTCCCATTTATTTTTACTGACGCATTACTTCTATGAGTGAAAGATAATTATTCTCACGACTAAATGCCACGTAGCGTTAAAGAAGCTTTTGTTACTACTCATTTTTTTGTATGCAGAAACGGCCAAAGGTGGACAGAAGATTTCCCGTACTGTCGGTTATCCTTTGTCCTTACGAAAGGTACGAACAACAATGAAACCAACCTGGAAACGAACCATGATTCAGGTTGATTTGTTATTGCACCTCACCCTGCAAGCGTGGTCAGCAAATGGGTAAAAAAGCACTTGCACTGTAACGTACACTTTCTTTCACTGTCCTCATTTCCACCGATAGCCTTACAGGATAAAACGTTCATTCGTTCTCGCCCTTACGACATCCCTTTTTTTTCCTTGAGCTCGTAACGAACGTTTAGCAAGAAGCGGTTATTGTTTAGTCATTTGCCTCTTTTTTCCACCCCATTGCCGGCGTTCCTGTTGGTTTGCCACCGTCGCGCTCCGGATGCTTTCCATGCAGTCTCGTGCTCACGGATGGAACACGATCGCATCCTTACCGTTGGACGGATTTCCTTTCCCTGTTATCCCGACTGCTGACTACGTGCTGACGCTGACCGGCGATGGATAAATGTAGCCAAAGTAATAATGAACCATTTTCGCGTCAGCCGGGCGCTAATGGAACGTCACAAAACGCTGTCACAGTGGACGCTTTTTTCCACGGGCTAGAAACGACAAAAGACGTGCCGTTGAACGGGATGGTTTAAATGTTGTCTGCTGGATTGTAATGAATGAAGCGTCGTTGGATGGAAGTTTCAGGTTAGCGTTGGGTGCTAAGGTAAACCATGTTCGCTTGTGTTTAATGATGTTTTATGAATTAAAGGTGCATTGGTGACGAGATGCGTTTTGAAATTGATTAAAGGGTACAACTGCTTAGTGAAATGATATTGAAATCAAGGTGTTCAAAAGAAAGTAATGCGTCTTCTTCTTCTTTCTTGGCCTAACGACCTTGTATTTAATGCGTATTTGTTACAAAATAACATTTGCTTCTTTCGAGGAACTCTTTGAATGGCCAATTGATTTTAAATGGAACATTTAAAATTTGTTTTGTTTTCTCATTTTTTCTCATCAATTTTTCATTATAATGTTTCATTTTATGACATTTTTGAGGTTTGAATAGTGTTTATGATTTTTACCAAATCGTTTATCGTTTTTCTCCATGCGAATAATACATTTTAGTCACATTTAGACACATATAATCGTTTAACTACTTTTAATGAATTTGAAAAGCTGTTGGAAATCCCGTTATTCAAATTCGAGTTCCTATATTTTATACAGAATTCCATACCTTGTGAAATAATAAGTGATAATTGCAGTTTACGTAGCGATATAGTGCTATATGGCAACTATAGACCGTAGGATAGATGAAAGTATCTCATTACTTTAAAATTATGTGTTATGTGATTTAAAAAAATACTTTTCTACGATGATACACGTACACATAAGAATTTTAGGGATCATATGAATGGAAGAACAATGGAGGATCCTCTACAACCTCAATATCTATGAGCTGTATGGTGATTTCACCATCGTGCAGAGAATTAGAATCGACAGACTTAGCATCAGGCGCCATACCATGAGGATGACACCAGACGACTCAAAGTCCTTCAGGCCGTCCACACAGTAGCGTGGTACGCCCAAACTCAGCTAGATTGATGCCGATGATGCGTTCGCCAGAATGGCTGGGATATTGAATTGGCAGACGAAGGCACTAGATCGTGACGAGGGTTGTTGCAGCAGGTCAAAACTGTGAAGTTTCTAAAACGAAGAAACATCCTTACTACAGCAATATATTTCTCCAATTGCTAACGACAATAATAGAGTCCATGTCGTATTTACTCCTATTAAAATCTAGCGCCATTGATGGTTTATGTAAAAGTGATTAAAAGTGTTCCTTATCACACTCCACGTGTTTGCTATCGGTTCCTAATTTATTTTCATTTACAAAGATATCGTGAAACAGTTTTCAAACAACAAGAATAAGCTGATCCTTAAAACTTCAATAGGTTAAAAAAAGTATTCATAGTTGTTTAAATACTTATAAAAAGATTCACTACTTTTTTACCACTTTTGATAATTGTCCAATCCATCAAACACACCAAATGGCCAATAACGCGCCCATAATTTAAAGTGTCACCCAAACTGTGCAACAGTCATCAAACATAATATCGTTCAAACAAACCACCCTTAACCGAACACCGATCGTTTCCCTTGTGTACGTGCGAAAATTCGCGCTCCATTTGTTGCCAACGATCTTGTAGGCGAAACGCATCACATCCTTGGGCCGATTCGGGGGGATAAATTGATAGTACGCGACTTAAGGTTGCGGAAGGTGCACAGATCAATGTGCGGCGAAGCCATCCTACACGTCTTCATGTATTCGTCGAAATGATGCGGAAAATGATCTCACCGAAACGACTGATTGCGTGGCCGCTTCTCAAGCTGCTGCCGGGGTAGTCTGCCTGTCCGCTAAGCGTTTAATGGCGCTTGAGGCCATTTTCTCACCCGCGGTCATGAATTAAAACGCATCAACATCCTGGACACGGACGCGCAAGGAACGACACCCCGATAAGGGACACATCGATTGTGCCGTGTGATGTGCCGAGAAGTTGAGGCCATTTATTACCCGCCCAACCCACTCGCGACCGTTCCTGTCCTGTGTATAGAGCGCGGTACAGGCGGCGACAAAAAGTACGTAGGTTAGTAGGCGAACAAAATGAAGAAAAAAAGGCAGTCCAATCCAGCTGCCGGTAGCACCCACAGCAAGAAAAATGGCCTCTGCGCGACTCGCCGCTACACTACCGATGGGTGGACATGTGATGCCGATGTGCCCATTTCTGGCAGTGACGTACGAGTGTCGGGCAATGATTCGTTAATAAATTATGTGCTTCCTGGTTTTGTGGGCTCTCCGGTCGGTAGACTAATGGTTCTGCAGTGCCCGATGAGACGCAAAAATGAACCTGACCGTCCCACACACTACAGGGACAGTTTGTGTGGCGAGCTGTTGATTATCATCGTGATTCGTTTCAGTCTGTGTGCATGGTTTTATGTTACTGTATTTTTTTTTCGTTTTCTTCGACTCTTGTCGCTCATTTTACGCAATCGCGTCTGGGTGTGCGTGTTTTTTGTTTTGTTTTGTACATACAATGTTTATGCATACGTACGGGGGGCGGTTTTCCAGCGACGGCTTCATCATCTCGATGGCACTTGACTTGATTATGATTCCCGTTGATTGTTATGCACACGAGCGCACCAGTCCCTGCGGACACGGCCGTGAGTCATTAAATGCTTCGTCCAGAAAACCACACTCACCGGACAAGTGTGCAATGAAGTGGACACACCGGGCACACTGCGGTTTGAATCTGTCGACTTTGTTCCGGGAGCGACAGGTTTGATGGAACCGGTACGTGGGACGGAACCACTAAAAGTGTGATTACAATGATCGCACCCATTATGGAAATTATGGATATTAATTATTGATTAAAATGGAACCGTATGTAAAACGGGATGCGTGTGGCAGCGCCACCTCTAGAGGTAATTTGAAATATGCTCGACGGTGGATTTGCTGGTGTAAATTATTGCTCTTCATCTCTCATCTGCATTGATGAACTATCGTTCTGGAAGCGTTTGCTAGAGCAGATGATCAGGATTATGCTTTGCACAATGGTTTTGCAGTGAAACTTATATCGTGGACGTTGTTGTTTTTGATGTGCTTCCGATGATTGCACCTATTATTATGCTTTGTAAATACCTTGTAAATGAACCTTGCAAAATAAAACCTTTCTTATGCTCTTAGTGCTTAATCTTTAATTTTATAAAGTAAATAAGAACAAAGTTGACGTCTGTTTGTTCTATTTTACAAACGAATTATTTAAAAAGTTCATCTATCTTGAAGGGAATTTTCGGATTTATCCACTACTGTAGAATATTTATTTATTTTCCGTTATGACGGCTGGAAGCCGTATTTTCACACTACTGTAGAATAGATACTGTAAATACCTTCTTGGGAGCTTTCGCGTTAAATATCTTCGAAACGGTGGGATACTTGATATCACTTTGATCTACTAATTGGGCTTGTCTCTAGATTGATCAGGATTAGCATCTTACGTTGAACTCCCGCAGTTTTTACTACTTAACTGCTTCTTACAACAGGGTAGTGAGACATGCCTTCATCCGAATTCTTCGTCACAGGGTAAGGCCATGTTAATTAACAATTTTTTATTTGATTCCATTTTTATCGGAGGATCAACTCTACTGAAGTCAAGTCATTTTCAAAAATGTATTTTGAGATTTCAATTTTTTACACAAATCAAAAACAGTACAATTTGTCTTCTTTAGGTTTCAATTTGATTGTCGCGTTCTCGACATACAGTTAAGGATTGGTTACAGTCTGTCTTGTGCGCATGTTTATGGAGTGGGTTAGAGCTGTTACTAAACTTTTACGACTTATCGATATCGCTCACATCGAGCGAATTTTTCGAGGTGCTAGTTAAATCGATACACAAAGTAGGGTGTTGTCAATTGTGGTTTAACAAAATCCCTTCAGGTACGGAACAACTTTATCCCATCAATTATCTCTAAATTTACGCATACGCATTTATTTTATCCTTTTAACGAATCTGAACATATGTTACATGTTTCAGTGGTTCCTTGGCAGAAAATTGGGCAAAAATGTATACAAAAGATAAATGCTTTCGATCGCGCTACCGAGTGAGCCTAGAGTAGCTTGACTTCAACAAATCTGCGAAACAGCAGGCTTAACTAGTTTAAAATTGGGATCCATGATCTAGCTGACATACTGACAAGCTAAACTAGCTAATTCCAAAATCATTAATTTTTTTAAGAAAAATCAAAAGAAAGCTCGTGCCACCGTTGCTCTAGAAATGTAAAGAAACGATTTGAAAGAATTAAAACCTATGACTAGTAATTCTCGTTTTGATGTTCGTTTTACACTACGTAATAGTCTTATACTGTAATTCCTGAAAGTTCTCATCTTCTTTCTTGGCCTAACGACCTCTTAAGGTCATGCCTGCCATTTCTGGCTTACTAGACTAATTGATACCGCATAGTTGGTTAGTCAATCCTCACTATGGAGGAACGGCCCAGATGAGACTTGAACCCCGGTCCTGCCGTGTGAAGACCGGCGCCGCTGTCGCATCACCACCGGGCCGCCCGGTGAAAGTCTAAACACAATTATTCTGACAAAAACAATGCAAGTTTGTAACGTACTTAGCGAACAAACAGTCAAAATGGTATGGATGACAGAAGGTCGAAATTGTCAGATTTTTTGGCTGAAGTTGTCATATATCACACTT
The DNA here is from genome assembly GCA_002091835.1 of Anopheles maculatus. NCBI lineage: Eukaryota > Metazoa > Arthropoda > Insecta > Diptera > Culicidae > Anopheles > Anopheles maculatus. The sequence continues at coordinate 273,016 of KZ061911.1, read as the reverse complement.
GTGTAACCCGACCACGCGTTACTTGCACCGCGGCAAAGTCGAAAGTTTTATTTTTTACCTTATACCCTAAGCCTTATATTCTTAGATAATGGTTATCATAAATTGCTCTCATAAATTGCGGCAGTTAGTAAAATAAACCTGTCTGAAGGAAGTGTTTTCCTTCAGAAGTGTCACCGGGGCGGCCCGGTGGTGTATTCGATACCGGCGCCGGTCTTCACACGGCAGGACCGGGGTTCGAATCCCGGCGGACCGCCTCCCCGTACGCAGGAGTGACTATCCAGCTACGGGTATAACTAAGTCACAGAGAGCTAGTAATTGCTAGCAGGCCAAGACCTACAGAGGTTGTAGTGCCAGAGAAGAAGAAGAAGAAGAAGGAAGTGTTTTATTGTGTCCTTTTGCTACAACTGTTCGATCATCGAAATAAGTAATCCTGGAAGAACATACGATGCCATCAGGCCATGAACGATAAAAAACATTATGTTTGTCATGATTCATTAAAAAGCCTACATCCTAACATTTTTTTCTGAATGCATTTCATGAGCTCAGCGAGTTAGATAGGTTTTTTATTGCTTAAAATGTATTCAAAAACACCAGTACCTACTCTCAATGAAAAGTAAATGAATGTAATAATAAAATTATTTTCTCAGTCTTGTGTTATAACTTGTTCCACAGTCACCTAACAACAGCTCCCTCCAATCAAACACTCGATAAGGACGGGGAATAATTCTAGAGCGTGAGCATAAAAACTTTTTACCGCACACGCAATTGAAATCCTTTAACGCCGTAACGCACCCGCAACCAGATGGGTTTGGAGCTTTTGTTTGTAAGCGTATTTGCTTCAGTTCCGACTTCTTTCCATTGTCGTATGCATTAGAATACAGCTAGAGCAGAAGCGAAAGGATTACATGCCCCTGGGATACTCGGACAGACTTTGCCACGTCCTCTGCTTGTTGTCCCCATCAGCCATCTAACGAAACGTCACAAATTGAATTTCTTACTCCAGCGAAACGGTGCACAATGTCCCCGAACCCGAGATGGACGGCAGAAAGCAATGCGGCTTGTGCGGCCGCGAAAGAATGTGAATTCATTTGTCTCTCCTGTGGGGCAGAGAATGTTGAGGAAGGTGTAAGTGTGAGAAAAAACAAAACAGAAAACAAAAAAAGACACCGTAAAAGTCGCTCTTGTGAGCGAAAATACCCAACAAACAGATGGTAAGCCATTGAGGTCAAATGAACCTACCTCGTTCTCTTTTAAAGGAAAACAAAATGTTTTACGGGTGGAAAAGTGGAGCAAGAAAGAAAGGAACCAAACGACCGCAAGTGTATGCCGGCTGATGCGTAAGGGGTTCGCACGATGATCGTGAAACATTTGCTTTCTCACCGCACATGCCTGGCTTTTTACGCCTGCCTATCCGCACTCGGGAACGGAACGGGCTCTTAATCTTGGTGGTGAGCATAGACAACACAGCCCCAAACCAACCGTCCGAAATGGGGGAAAGCAAAAGCGATGCTAATGTGGTACGCTAGCACAAACATACACACACAAGCACACAAACACTCAACACACACCAAGAATGAATATTCATGAAAGCACAATAAATTTCGCCGCAAAGTTAATAAAAATAGATTTACTGACGCGCAAACTGGTGCCGAAACTGTCAATGGTGGGGAAACACGGTTCGGTTTTAACGCCTAGCGTGGCAAAAAGCTAAACTTATTTGCTTTTCACTAAAGGGCAAAAGCGATTGACGGATGTGTGTGTGTGTATGTGTGTGCTTGTGTTTGAGCATTTCCGATTGTTGGATGATGGAGTAAATTCAAGCACGATTGTCTGTCGAAAAAGGTATGTCAAACGGAGTTGCAAGTAATTTTTGCATTCTTCCTTGTCACATTCGTTAAGTAAAAAAGGTAGAACTCAGAGGGGAGCAACAAATAATACAGCTTGGCATGCTTTATCGAGGGTTTAACAAACACCTTGCTGGATGCTGGATGCAACAATGCTCTAGCAACCACAAACCATTCCCATCAACCAGTTCATCGGCATCGGCTTTTCGTAATGTAGTTCACGTGCAGATGATTTTAACTCCACAGTAATCGGAAGATGCATTATTCGTTTTTTTCCACACTTTCCAAATCATGTACCATATCCGCTTGTGCAAACAAGCCATGCAGCGCTGCAATAACACGGCTCTTTCGTCATCGCTGTGCGGGTTACTTGTCATCGGTTGGTTTGCTTGTTAAGCCTAGCGATGAGTGTGTTCGTCGGTCTGCTGTTGGTAGCATCGATTTAAATCCTTATTCGTATTTTTCTTTCTCTCTCTTCTATTTGCAGATCGTACTATTGTGACTGCTATCCTGGATTTAGTGGTACCGATTGTGGTGATGGTCCGCTCTGTAAGGACGCGACTGTTTGTGAGAATGGTGGCACGTGCAAGTAAGTGTTATGTAGCTAACGATTTGACGGTTGGATTCCGGGATAGGTTTTTTTGTTGTTTTCTTCTCTTTAAACACTACCGGTGGATTTTTTCTTAAGAGAGGTAAAACAGGAATTGAAATGTTTGAGTTTGAAATTTTAAAGTTCATACAATTTTTGAATTTTTTGTGCAATCAACACGTGTTTGTTGTATTTGAATTTTATTTTAACTGAAAAAGGAATTCGACGTATTGTATTCCTTACATATACACACATATCTCATCTACTTTTTTTGTCTAAACATGTTCAATTCGATTAACTTCTCCGATTAAGTTGAAATTCAAAACAACCAGGCGCCTCCACCGTTTAAATGTCCCATAATATATTGTTAATTATAGAGACCAACAAAACACTAATCGTTGGTAACCTCCCCCAAATCACACGCACAAACACGAACACTCTGAAACAGCTTTTAGTGTTAAATGCATGCTTCATCATTTTACACTTTATGAGATTGTCTTTTTGCCACCCGCCCATGTCAACCACAACTGTACTGAAAGCTGCAATATTAATGGGCGTGCCACTGCCACCTTCCCAAAACCCCGTTTCCTTCCATCTTTGTTGTGTGTGTATGAGTGTGTCTGTGTGTTTCGTAAGGTAGCAAACCTTCGCTCATTAACAAAACATAGGCGCTAAACAGAGCTTGTCATTCTACTGCTTTTCAGGCACATCGGTGACAACGCCATCATCTGCATCTGCCCGGCCGGATTTAAGGGCAAACGGTGTGAGATCAACGAGTACGACGAGGTCACAGGTAAGCTTGTCGTTGGTAAACATCCTTCCCAGCCATCCACTCACATTCCACCTCACACCCATCGCTGATGCTGATGCATTGACGCTGTTGGTAGGGTATATCGTCTTTTTCCCATCCCACCCGCATACTAATTTTCTTCCCGCAACGTGCCCCTTCAACACGGTTCCCCGAAAATGCGCAAGAAATGCTGATGAAAGAGGATTTCAATTAATTAGCCACTTTAACGACTGTCATCTTGCCACGATTATCTACCTTCTTGTGAAGCGGTTTGGTTGCTGCTAGGCTGTTTGAACACTGAACGGTAAACAGTCTAGTGATTTTCAATTATATATGGAAATTTGAGTGCTTTAAGTGTGCCTTTTTTTTGTTATTGATTGTTTGTCTATAGGAAACTTTCAATTATTTGTATTGATGGTGTGATTTTCAAGATACTTTGGATTTGTTCTCAACATTGTATACTGCATCTTTAACACTTGCTTCTGCAGAGTATGAAGGTGTGATATGCTGTTCTCTAATGAATGATCTTTCGCCCCCAATCAAGCGTTCATAACTGTCCTCCTGCCTGATTCGTCTTGATTTGAAAGTCCTTAGCACACAGGTGCGTAACGTCATCATCACACGTGTTTCCTCGATCCTGTATTGCTGGCAGAAAACTTGCACTGAAAGTATCATGTCGCACAGACCTTCTCACCCCAATGCAAGGAAACGAGGCCCCGGACAAAGGGTGCCAACTTGTCATATTAATAAAAGCTGTTCTCAACCATGTTGCTCGACTGTACAACCGGTCACCACCTATCATCTACCATACGAGTCGGCCATCTTACCTGCTGACCTGAATTTCATAGAAAGTGATTTTATGTTCAAAAAACACGCACCCTCCCCTCGAAGAGTGCTTTCGCACAATACCACAAGGAAATGGAGGCGCCCAGTACTTCAAACTGGTCGGAGCTTTCAGACGTCAGCTCAGCAGCACTGGCTCCTTCGGTGTACCTTTCCTGCGTACCATCGAAAGGAGGGTGAAATGGCCTCTGCTTCCCTTACCGTCTGGGAAGAACGAACGATTAAACGAAAATTCCGATCGAGGCAGGAAAATCAAAAGGAAAATCCTACGGTACACAGTTCGTGGAAGCGAGGCGCTGGCAGCTGTGTGGATGGTAAATGTCAGAAAATAATTTTGAAAACGAAACGAAATTGATTCTTATCTTTAATTAAATCAGCCCTCCAACGTACGGGGCCGGGCGACCGCTTAGTACTTAGTAGACACCCGAGGGGCTTGTTCGCATATTGAGCACTTCCTACCACCTGTCGTACGGGACTGCTTTGGGTCGCCTTTTTGAGGTCGGTTGTTTCGGTTCGATGGTTAGGGTCGGTGCTTGTTACATGTACATGGGTTCGTTTAGCTTTTTCTATACCCGGCCGCTTTTCATCAGAAAGGAACGGGATACATACAAGGTAGCGTCCTGTAGTTTGGGAAATGAAAAGAAAAATTGTTCTTGCAAAAAAAGACACGAAAATTATGTACATCATGGGTCATCCTGAGATTGATGGAGGCTTGGGCTCGAGAATTATTTTGTGGCTGAACTATGGTTTGATAAGAATGTTTCTTTTTTTCGCAAGACAGTATCCAATTTCTAGACAAGCATTATGTGGCCGCTCATGTACGTTCCTACAACGTTAAATGCAGTACGTAAACAGACCATTAAATCTGACAAGTTAAATCTCGGAAACACAAGCTCTACGTAGGAATATCATACACACGACGAATGGTATCGGTATTCAACGACAAAAAGCTAATCCTTCTCTCCATCTTATGTTGTACGAACATTTTCCGATATTTTTCACCCCGAAAGCACTCATTACTCCGGACAAATGAAAATAGCACCCAAAAAACCAATCCGATCTGATGGGCATACGAGAGTTTCTAATTTGGCACCCGATTCGGTGTAATGGCCGATGATCAAAGCTGTAAGCAAATGGGGACTGGTCGCACTTTGAAGCAATTAACTTGATTTAGTACATTACCATTCTGCCAAGTTCCGTTGCGCGGCGAACCTGGCATACACAGTGCTGCAAAACTGTGCGCTTGAAATCAATCTAATCCAGCGCGCACCGTTGCTTTAATTGAGTGTTATTTTATTGATTGACTCGAAATGGTCCACTCATTAAGCGGCAATTAGTGATGACGAATGGTGGCTGGCAGCCCACTCGCACCGGAGCAGAAGTCATCCCGTGGACGGATGATACGAATCATTGATCTTCATTAATTAAAATTAATGTGCACAACGGAGGGTTGGCGATCTCGGAAACACAAGCTCTACGTAGGAATATCATACACACGACGAATGGTATCGGTATTCAACGACAAAAAGCTAATCCTTCTCTCCATCTTATGTTGTACGAACATTTTCCGATATTTTTCACCCCGAAAGCACTCATTACTCCGGACAAATGAAAATAGCACCCAAAAAAACCAATCCGATCTGATGGGCATACAAGAGCTTCTAATTTGGCACCCGATTCGGTGTAATGGCCGATGATCAAAGCTGTAAGCAAATGGGGACTGGTCGCACTTTGAAGCAATTAACTTGATTTAGTACATTACCATTCTGCCAAGTTCCGTTGCGCGGCGAACCTGGCATACACAGTGCTGCAAAACTGTGCGCTTGAAATCAATCTAATCCAGTGCGCACCGTTGCTTTAATTGAGTGTTATTTTATTGATTGACTCGAAATGGTCCACTCATTAAGCGGCAATTAGTGATGACGAATGGTGGCTGGCAGCCCACTCGCACCGGAGCAGAAGTCATCCCGTGGACGGATGATACGAATCATTGATCTTCATTAATTAAAATTAATGTGCACAACGGAGGGTTGGCGATCGTTGCCACTGAATTTGGACCGAGCGTTTCTATTTCAATCGACATTCTAAAATTGGGTATAATCCATTCATTATTTTAAATTACTCTGCAAAAAGAAACGAGTGGGCAGATACTCCTAAGCACACCGAAAACGTATTCTGTTTTTCGTGAAACATTTTCGGTGCGGATGAGTAGTGTTTAGTAGTTGTCCAGTTCTATTGTGGTTGTTGCAGTGTGGATGTGTTGTAGGCTGTGTTATGCTTCTTTTTTGATGCATTTATTATTTATGCGTACGAGCCTTTTTAAGGCAAAAACATCATATTCACAAGCAAGTCTATCTTTTCGAAATATTATTTTTAAACGTTACACAACAGATCAAAGCAGATTTCCAGAAATATGGTTAAATACTATGTGTATTTTGCAATTAAAAAAGGTCCTTAAATTCAAAATATGTGGAAAAACTGATGAAACATTGTGAATATTTTTGCAATTTTTATAAGACCATTAAATAACAATTTAAGAATGAAAAATATTCCAATATATTTATAATACTTTTTTTCATCTAAGTACTCCAAATCTAACTTTCGGTTTTCGTTTCATCATTTTCTTCCTACAAATGGAAAATCAATTCCATCGAACGCTTCCTAATTCGCTATGAATAATTCAACAAATATTGTTTACACTCGACTCGAGTGAACTCTCATTCCAGTCCGTCTGTTGCATTGATAATCGATCGAGTGTTCTCGTTGAATCTATCGTAAAAAGTAGCTTCGGTTAAAAGCAAACATCAATCACATTCCATGTTTCGAGACAGAGAAAGCCTATTTATAAGACATACAGGTACAAAATGCTCTATATGGTAGCATTTCAGTCGTACCTGAACCAACGAAACAAATGTTTATAGAAATTAAAATTCTTCACAATATCGTGACATAGTTTTGGGATAAAAAAAAAAACGCGAAAATACGAAAGAAAAGTCATTCGCTAAAAAGAGACACCGTAACAGAAGCAATGGATAAGTTTTGTTTGCACCTGTTTGTTTCGTTTTACGCTTTCATGCGAACATGAATCGGGCTGAATTTTTTCTCCCATCATTGTGTCCATTTCATGACCCCGCAAACTTTTCTTGCCTGCCAGTTACGTTGATAAAAGTCATAAAAATGAATTTCACCAAAAGTTATTAAGATAAAATTCAATAATTTTTATTAAGTTTGTGATATCCTGGTCGGAAGCATAGTAGGTACTTTGAGATCAACATATTTCAGCCCTATCGCCCTATTACCTTTCGGTTCGATTCGTTGGGGGAGCGCTGTTTTACTGCCCCACAATGACAGCACCCTCCTTCAGACAACTTTACCAACGTAATATACAACTTTTCGGGGAAAGAAAAAAAAATAGAGAAAATAAAACACCATCCTGCGGACCCGTTCAAGCCAGATGCTCTCAGGTAGCGCCTCTTCACCATTGGAGCGAAGGAAAGCTAAAAAATCGTAAAGAACCAACGCATCTTCACCATAAAGCACGGCATCTCGTCCTGCTCTTCGTGTGTCGAAAATGTTGCGTGCACGCTGGGCGAAAACCTTGAATGAAAAACGCTCAGCCAAGGAGAGGAGAAAAAGTTTTCCACCACTCCTGCACTCCGAGAAAAGTGGCCGGGACGAACGGAATCGAGTTTCGTACTGGGTGGGCGAAATTTATGCCACTCAATGGTGACATTCACGGTGGAAAAAGCTCCGAAAGCTAAAAAAAAAGAAATGGTGGTAGCATACCTCGTCAACCACTTCACATTGTGGCACTTTTGCGTTGGCTGAATGGACGTGAATATCGTTCGTTCGTTTGATGGCAGGTAAAATGTGTGATTTGCCTGCACACTCCCTGTGTGGTTCTTGTAGTTCGTCGGCAGTACTAGAAATGTCTCTACTTCGAAGCAGTTTTTTTTATTTTTACTATATTGCAAATAATTGAAACTAGTTTCGATCAACCTTGCTATGGGCCGGGTTCGATTTTTGAATGACGTTTTGTAACGATAGTGTATCGTTCTGTCCTCGATTGGTGTACTTGAACGTTCGTCGAGATCGGAGCTACATCAATATCAATATTTTTATCAAGTATACTAACCGTTGAAAATGCTTTCGTTTTAGTATGTTTTGTGTATAGTTAGTTGCCTTCATTGCGATACGTATAAACATGTATATGTGGTTGATGCAATCGATTTTCGTTTCTGAATAAAATACATATCAATCGATATCAACAATAATATGATTTCATTGGTTAGCTATACGGCCAGGCCGTTCCAATTAAATAAAAAAAATGACTTCATTGGTTAGGAAATAAATATAAGACCTAAATAAAGCAAAGGTGCAAATTTCGATTAAAAACAATAATTGTCATTTTACAAAAACAAATAGATTATCTTTAGAAGGTTGTTTTAACCTTCTTTTTAGACAACTATTGTGATAACTCAATCAAATATTACAAAACAAAAGCATTTTCCAAAAAAAACTACCACTTCTTCACGGGTGGCAGTTAGCAAGTACCTTTGCCATAGTTGTCGTTAAGATAAATGTTTGTACTTTTCTGCTCTTTCTGTGCCTCATTGACCAATTTCGCTCTACTTTGTATTGGCTTTGATGAGATGCTTCGATATCAGTTTATCCGAAAAATTCTGTTGTTTGCTACTGTGAGCAGTTGAAAGCCTTTTCGATTGATGACGCACCCATTTTTAGTAAATCACAAGCGTTGTCAACCACTCTATCTAAGTATTCAACAGATCGTATTACACTTAGGTCTATGATGATCTAAACCTTTTGTTGACGTTGTGACGCTTTACAGTACCAATACTACTCGCAATACAAAGAAACTGACAGGTCAACGTAGCCAGCACCAAATGCATTACATTATAGTCGAGTAAAAACCAAAAATTTGATTCGAGTATGTGTCAGTGTTTTGGTTTGTTTTTTTCCGAATTAGTGTTTTAAAAGGTTTTTTTTTTAACAATATGACGGAAGAAAAACATACGCTCCTGTCCTTCAACCATAATTGAATCTATGACCTAGGTAAATTTAAACAATTAAGAATAGATCATTTTTTCCGACTCGGAATTTATAAAACACTCACCACATCCAAGCTAAAACATACTGTTTGTAGTAGTAGTAGTAGTAGTTGTAGTAATTCGTTTTATTTCGCAGTTTTAGTAACACTATTTGAGGGCTTACAAATGGTTCCGATCAAATGATCTCTACACAACATAATTGAGTTTTCAGCGCGTTACGATATTTGAGCTATTTATAATGCATGTTTGGCATTTGGCAAGTTAATTTTTGATAACCTTAACACTATCTTATAACTTAATGCATATTCCTCATACTGTTTGTAAATTACGTGAATTTTTAGGGATCAACGAACCGTAGGAAGGGAATTTTGAATGAACTTAGAAAACTTAGAATGCACCACAAATGAACACTTAATGTAATTATAAGACGAGGAATAAACAGTAAAAACTGAACCTTGGACGGGAAAACACGATTCTTTCGCGACAAGCCGATAGGCAAATCACAAACACTTACCATATTCAAATCTCCTTAAATTCGTCTGACAAACTATTATTACTCCAAAGGCAATCGCATTCACCTATTGTCAGAGTCACTACTACTACCAGTTGCTCGTTCAGTTCAGGTTCAGTTTCCCTTTTACGTGCCACAATAAAACAACTATTGCAAACTTTCCTTTTAATGCAGCACCTTTTAGCTTTTCCCGGTTGGCTTTTCGCTTTCAACGGCACTGCTCTTTGCCCTACTTTTCGCGGAAACCATCAAACAGCCCGACACTCGCGGGAGTTTGCAAATGTTATAAAATTTTAATTGGATTTTCAAAAGCTTAACTCAACAGGCTGAGACTGCTTAAGCCTCACCACGTCAAGTCACGCCAAGTTCACTTCGTGTTTTTTTCTGTCGGTGCAAGAAGAAATGCCGGAAAGAGATGATACAAGTGGCATGCCAAACGCAATAAACTCCAGTGTCGAAACACCTTTTCCAGCCGCACAAAACTCTGGTTGTCAATGTTGCCATCTGCCATCATGCAACAAGGTGGGTGTGTCTGCCTCCACACAGGAGTTACTCAAAAGCGCTTTATCAAAGCGTAGCATTTTTTTCCAGAGCAAATCTTTATATTACCTCTCCTTATGCTTATGCGTATGTATGTGTGTCTGTGGCCTTATTTTCATGGCTCCTAAAATGGTTTTTTCTACGGAAGAGTTTCACTTCCGGCGTTTTATCCAATGGGGGCCACCGTCTGACGGGCCTGATGGTGAAGAAAAATCATCGACTCGCTCACCCAGACCGGCAAGATGTGTTTACGCTGGCAGCAAGAAGCCAGTGTAGGAGGAATCTACTTTGCACTTCCTCATCAGCAAATTAACAAGATTTATTGCTGTTTTATTTGGGAAAGTTTCATAATTTATTACGACCACAAGGGTGGCGTCTCGCTAGGCATTCGGGAAGGACGAATATTGTCACTCTCGCGTTGTAGCAACGGTTTGCACCATCACTGTGATGTTTGCAAAGAGTGTACGGTAGTGTGAGTAAGAACATTCAGCCGGGTAAATCCCGCCAAGAAATACAGCCAAAAAAAAACAACCAACCATTGCGGCTGCATTGTTCGGCTGCGATGGTGAAAACGCTCTCGGAATGCCATTTTAATCCACAAGAAATTGGCTCGACTTGCTTCATTCACAGCTGCCATGGTTGGGCTGGGTCGGAAAGATTTTCTTTCGCTAAATCAAGCTCGCCCAGGCACAGGTTCGCTGCTAACAAAAAGAAGGAAAACAAAAACTCAAACCAACACATTTTGGATTTAGCAAAAATTTGGCGACAAATGCGCTTCACCGCCAGGCTTCACCGCTTCACCCCATCGATCGGAAGTCAATAATTCATTCCATCGAAGAGATTGAATGTAGTGTGGTGTGGTGCGTTTTGTGCTCGCAATCTTTGGCATGGTTTCGTTTTTTTTCCAAGATTTAGAAATCTCAACTACCTTCTGCACCGCACCCTGAGCATGGGACGCGTTTTCCGAAAAAGAGCGAACAAAATAAACCTTCCACCCGAGCACCGGAACTTTGTGCGTCGGAAGTGAAAACGACATTAATTATGTCGTAAATCAACTTTGGACAATACTTTCCATTCGGTGGACCGATAAACCGGCCAGCTGATGCTGTGGAAAGCGGTGGGTTCGGATAATTGTGGCTAGGTGAGAAAAAGTTTTTCTTTACACCGCTAACCATCCACTGAATGGATTCGTGGAGCACTGGCAACGGTGTTGGTAAGCCTGGTACCGCGGATGGAATCAACGCCAAGTGGTGATAAAATTTATATTTCTTCGGCGCTACAACAGTTGGTCTTGTTAGGTCGTACAATAATGATGTTTGTAACAGGTTTGGATTTGTTTTTCGTGCATTTTTTTCTTACGGAATTTTTCACTCTATTGTTTATGGTAGAATGAGTCGGGATAATCTGTAGCCGCAACATAATTTCCATTAGGAAAGTTTTGTTTGTGGTGGCTTCTTTAGTAGCCAATAATGAAACGCGAACATTGCTGTAAATTAATCAATATTGTGTCAAAAGCTTATGTTGTGTCAATTTTTCAATTCAGCTCTGATTCAAAATTTAACATAGTTAAGTTATTTCAGTACATATGGTGCTACTTTTTCGAATATAACAACTTACGAAAACTTGTTTTCAAAGTTCATGAAACAAATTTTTCAATCGTAGTCTTAAACGGGGTAATCTCGGCCAAAAAAGTGACTCCGATTTCTATTAGTTTTGAAAAAACAAAGCGATGCTAAATTTCAGATGTTTTCGATTGAAATAAGTAAAAATTACGGGTGCGTATCATCACCAATGCTTAAGCACTTAAGCATAATAAAACATATAAAATTAAAACAAAAACATAAAATTTTATAGAAATCGTTAAATTTAAAACCAAACCCAATTAAATAAACCATAAAAATATATGTATATCAGGTAGAAAATTACGTTTATTGTTTCAAATTGAGAGAATTCATGATACAGAACTATAATATTGTCTATAAAAATTAAAACAGAACTAAAAGACATGTTTTAAACACGAAAAAGCATTAAAAAATATATTTTTTTAGTATTATCTTTGTTGAGATAGCACGAAGTAGATCCTATAGTATAAACGCAAACAGTGTCAATCGAGAAAATAAAAGAGCAGCAGCGCAGGACCGGAAGGACGAGATAGGGCTCTCTTCAAAGTGTGAAACCGACCACCGATCACCGATCACCGACCACCGACCCTCATTCGACTGAAATATAGAGTGTACAAACGGATAAAGGTTACAACGTGTTTTTCTGGACTTCATCGGGAGCAGCAACAATCTTCACTAAATTTCTTTAAGATTCTGTTTCATTGTTAAAATTCAAATGATTTTAATATCATGTTCTTTATTATGTAATAAAGCATCAATAAATAAATATCATAGGTAAATTTTTTCATATTTCATGCACAACTTTTGATGTTTAATGCTTCAAATTTTCCGACTAACAAAAACAAAACTACATTGTTTTCTATTTGCTTCATTCAAATTGCTGTAACATCTCTTCCAAACACACTGATCAAAGATGAACAATGAACTGTCACATTGGGCAGTAAGTTTATCATGTGCGCCTTGCGACCCATCTCATATATTGTCGAAAAGTGTCATCATACTAAAATATGCAGTAAAGCAATCAACTCCATATCACCAATACCATAATTTTACATCAATTTTTCCATATTCTTATGCCCGGAAAGCATTGTTCTAAAATGTACCGTTCCACAAACGGCGACACAAAAATCTAGAATCTCTTGCTCACCCGGCACCAAATGGACACCACCGGGGAAAGCTTAAATTGCTATTTTCTTTGTCCATCCAAACACCATCCGTAGCAACCCATCTTCACACCCGGGTTCTCTCGCAGGCGGTTCCCTCGGTTTTGTGCCTTCGTTAAATATTTACCAACCAATGATTTATGCCTAGCGATGCGGAACCACGCCAAGGTCCCATCCGATAGCGGCGATCCGGGGCAACACTTTTTATGCTGCAGGTAGCGGCGAGCAACCGTGCGTAAATGACCAGCACCCCGGGAGGGATGAAGCTGATTGAGTGGAATCGGTCGTCGGACGCCAAACGGATGGAAGAAAGCACACAACACTTTTAGCTGCCTGCCCGGAAGCCCGGAGGCGTAAACCTTCGTGGCAAAAGTACATTTCCTGCACACGCGCTCGGTGCGTAACCTATCTGTTGGTACAGGTAGCGATGAGCTCGATATGATAAGCATAAAATATAACAATACCATTACGCGCACACACCCATCTACGGGGGGTTCGCGTAAAAGAATCTTGTGGGCCGGTTTTATGGCCGAACTGTTTTGCCGAAAGTCCGACCGAAAAAAGAAAGACGACGGAGCCTGGAAAGGAAAATAATCCTGGAGCGATTTATTCCGCAACTACCGACCGACATTACGGCCATTTGAGTGTGTTTGTGTGTGTGTGCGAGCGCTGTGGTCGTCATCATTAAACCACCACCAACATTTACACACACACGAGCGTCACGTCACGTCCAGGAGCAATGTATTTGTGGAGCAAGAAAAGATCGAGTCCCATATTCCGTGCACATGGTAAATATGCCGTTTTGTTCACAGCTAATGATGATGTCACCCCGGCTAGTTGTGATCCTTGGGTCGACGTCTAAATCACCCCATTTTGTTGTGATTCCACACCACAAGCAGTACAAATTTTGCAGCTACCTCCCGTAGATGCTGGCTGTGCGCTTCGTTAGGAATTTGTATGATTTCTTTCCAGGGGAGTATATTTTGTTGCCATGTAAACCACCTCCAGTATCCAAGTGTCCCTGCCTGGGCAAAGTTAAAGTGTCGAGTGAAGTTGTTCAAGTTCAAAGGAACGAAAGTGATCTCACTCACTCTCTATTCGTTCCGGTGACTTTCGCCGAGTGACACTGCTCGTGAATGAGAGAAGAGTTCTACGTCGCTTTCAGGATTCTTACCTCGGTTCTTGTTGTGTTCCACCCAGCTACTCAGCATACCATCCCCATCACCACCAGCGTCCTCGGCCTGCATCAAACTGTCCTCGAGTTAATGGTCCATGGACTTACTACGTATCCCGTGCCGAAAGAAACTATTTTTAGCATTCTCTTTCCATATCATTCAACCGTTTGGTGTTTGGTGTTTGGCGTTGTGTCTCCGTCACGCCTCCATACCTCCATATGCCACACCCAACCCATACACATGAATCGCCCACAGCAAAGCACAACTTACAGCAAAGCATACCATTTTTGACCAACTTTCTTTGACCGGCATTTCTGCTTCTCTCCCGTAGGATGCAATCTCGACAAGGAAGGCGATGACTGCTTTCGCCAGTGTATTTCACCCGGTGACAGCCTCGACGTGTGCCGCTGTGACCAGAGCATATCGTCCTCGAGTAAGTATCGAATCCTCTTGAGCATTTCGCTCTCTCCACTCTTTATGCCCTCGCAGCAGTGATGCAACTTTTCGCAACATCGAAGAACCAAACTTCTCTTCTGCACGTGACAGGTGGGCCGGAGTAGCCCATAGTAGGACGGCAGAAGCGTGGCAGGAAGCGATAAAGTTCAGATGTTTTACGTCCAGCACAAGAAGCTACCGTACCCTTGCTGTCTTGCGTACCCGACACGGGGAGGGAAGTAGTAAATTCTATTCGTTCCGGTGACTTTCGCCGAGTGACACCGCTCGTGAATGAGAGAAGAGTTCTACGTCGCTTGTAGGATTCTTACCTCGGTTCTTGTTGTGTTCCACCCAGCTACTCAGCATACCATCCCCATCACCACCAGCGTCCTCGGCCTGCATCAAACTGTCTTCGAGTTAATGGTCCATGGACTTACTACGTATCCCGTGCCGAAAGAAACTATTTTTAGCATTCTCTTTCCATATCATTCAACCGTTTGGTGTTTGGCGTTGTGTCTCCGTCACGCCTCCATACCTCCATATGCCACACCCAACCCATACACATGAATCGCCCACAGCAAAGCACAACTTACAGCAAAGCATACCATTTTTGACCAACTTTCTTTGACCGGCATTTCTGCTTCTCTCCCGTAGGATGCAATCTCGACAAGGAAGGCGATGACTGCTTTCGCCAGTGTATTTCACCCGGTGACAGCCTCGACGTGTGCCGCTGTGACCAGAGCATATCGTCCTCGAGTAAGTATCGAATCCTCTTGAGCATTTCGCTCTCTCCACTCTTTATGCCCTCGCAGCAGTGATGCAACTTTTCGCAACATCGAAGAACCAAACTTCTCTTCTGCACGTGACAGGTGGGCCGGAGTAGCCCATAGTAGGACGGCAGAAGCGTGGCAGGAAGCGATAAAGTTCAGATGTTTTACGTCCAGCACAAGAAGCTACCGTACCCTTGCTGTCTTGCGTACCCGACACGGGGAGGGAAGTAGTAAATTTCTGATCAAATCCTGTTACTGAAAGGGAAGCAGAAGGTAAGAAGAAGCCGAGAGTTGCGTGTAATGTGTTTTTGTTTTCACCAGAAAGAGGTGACCAGAAAGTTTGTAGCTCCCCCGAGAGAATAGAGTCTCCGTGTCGGGCGTCCGGTAAAGCAAAGTTCTCATAACTTAAAGCAAAGCACTTGTCACATCGCATCAAATGGTTGAGAATCAGCCGGAATGTCAAGCAGTGCATGCGACTGACAAGTGTACGGTTAGCTTGACTTTAATACTCTTAACGTAAACCATCCACCAAGCGTGTTTGTTTGTTCGTGTACACAAGAATCGCCCGGGATGCGTTTCGTGTATTGGTTCCCCCCCCCCCTGTATGCAGTACAAATTGACCTGATACGAAATTGCACTCCAATTTACGTGGAAGCAAAGTGAGTAAACAATTTAAGCTGCCTCGCGTACGAACCGGATGCACAATTCTTTCAGTAAACAAATTGTGCGTTTGTGTGTGTGTGTGTGTGTGTGTGAGTGATGATTTTGCTCACTGACGATTACTTTTATTTGCTTACGGACTCGAAATACTTCCGTCCGTAGCATTTTCCGGTGCGACAAAAACATTCGAGATTACTTAACTGATTGAGATATGCATCTCGTTCCATGGTAACGCGTGCTGTTGTCTTTGTGCTGTTTTCTTTCCCCAAACAGCAAACACTTAATCCTGGTGGATTGAAAATACGTGGGAGCTAGGGTCATTTAATAATACGCCTACCCTGGAGTATTGATAAATTTCGGCTTATTAAACCCACGGCAAACATTTGCATAATCGTTGACACACGTACAGACCGGGTTCTGATTCCTCTAGCTTCAACTGGTTTTCCGACAGCAAAAAGCAAACAGTTTTCATGATTAATGGTATCCCGGGCTTTATACTGCTGCCCCGTACACTTTCTCCTGATCGCACGGCTTTCCCATCCTTGGCAGCAATGAATATTTTACCCAACTGATAGGAAAAATCAAAACCCATACCAATCACTAACGCTATTATGATAGTAGTTCTCGTTCGTTTTTTTCTGTTTTCCCCGATGATTCAGCAGGGTTTCTTTTTGCTCTCTCTCTCTTTCTCTTTCTCCTTCTGTTTGCATACATAATGCAAAGAACGACTGTGCGGAAGGCTAGTTAAGCCAATGGATTAGATTTGTGCGAAAAAGCTGATACGGTCCCGCAACACTTCATTATCGTTTGGGCTGGATCGGGAGCACGGGTGACATAAGCGTAAATTATGCATTAGTTTAATAGGCCGATTATCAGCTGCCTAATCGGTTCGGTCGGGGGAAAAACAGTTCACCAAACTTCATTAGCACTGTTCGGATGGCGGTTTGCTCGGTACCACACTGACTGACGCACTGATAAGAAAGGAAGAATGGCATCGTCAGCAATATCCACAGCTTGGCCGGGACTTCCTCTACCGAGCGAAAGCGGAAGGTGGGAACAGTGGGTTGGAAAATTATATCACTTTTCTACTTTCTAACTATTTTCTTTTTTTTCTCATTTGCCACTGAAAAAGATTATGGTTTTGATGAAAGTACAACTTAGATAAGGCATAAAACGGTTGGCACATGGTGGCGGCAGTGAGATGCTGATGAGCGCCGGGATGAGAATGCAAAATGCCAAGGTACAAGGATGAAAAACTAATCTTACTACTATAGTGTAAGCGGAATTAAATAGCCAGAATGGGATAAACACAACGATAAGCCACCTTCCGTGCTGGATGTACGATTTTTTGTACTTTCGGAGCTTTTAGCAAAAACGAGACCGATGATGAAAGGGTCGGGTGAAATCCGTTTAGTGTATGTACGTCTGTTTCATGTGCTTTCATTTACTAGAATATTGTTGCAAGGAAAGAAGGAAGAACAGTATTGAACTATTTTGATAACGATTAGAAACATACACAGTTCATCCATACCGATCCGAGCATAACTTTCTCTGTTAGGTAAAAAGGGCAACTTTAAACACGTATTACATATCAACCTTTGCTTATTCTTTGCAGGTCGTGGAAGAGCCAAATACGAGATGACGGTACGGTTAGCTAACGCATCACACTTTGAGCTAAACGACAACGGCGAACATCAGCTGAATGAAAACACAGTAACGGTGCTGGAAAAGCAGGTAGGTTGCATAACTTTAGGCGCTCGTACTGCGCTGGCTGCACTGCCAATGGGTATGACGATCTCATTAAAATGAACAACCGTTTCAAATGCGGTCTTTTATAATTCATCCATCCGCTTGGCTACATGCAGGGAACAAGCATTTGTATATACAAAGTTTCTGTGCGTGTTGAAGCAACATCCTTTCAGAATCGTTACACCTTGTGCTGGATGAACGAATACGGGGTGTTATACTTTTAATTGCACACTTTTGACGGGTGCGATAAATCATACCGTTTTTTTTTATTAACGTTTTAATCTACGAAACTTTTTGTTGTTGTGGATATGCTGAAAATTATTACAAAAGTACTACTTGCACGATATTCCATTGACATGTGCCGCTATCTGCTACTGCCACAACATATTAAAGTGGTGAAATTTATCTCAATTTATAAACTCCTCCATCCACTCCAAGTACTACAATCTGTCGTGCTAAATCGGATAGGCTTTCCGGAAAGGGTCGGCTTGCAAGCAGCGAACAGTTTCTTTCCGTGATGCCCGTTATCCTTATTAACTTTGTCGCGACCCCGTCAAAGAATGTTCTGCGTCAAATTACTGCGCTCCTCGTCGTTATCCTGAAGTGGTCCGCCGCCACTCAACGACTGGCTGAACCGGTGTGGCGCGTTAGCGATGGAGTTCAGCACCCGCCGCACATTTCCACCGGCACGATCGTTCCAGGAATTTCGTCGTCCACGGCTTCCGCTGTTACGGTCGGTGCCAGATTCCTGAATAGTTGGCATCGTTCCCTCTCCGCCGGGTGTACCGCCGCCACCAGTGCCACCGGAAGCACCGCCCGAGCCATCGTTACGTCTTCGCAGTGAGCTTGTCGAGCGGAATGAGCGTGACATCGGACGGAAGCGCCCTAGTACGGATCCGCTTCGGTGAAGTCCGTCGGTGCGGCTATCGGTGGTGGAGCTGTTGTGCGTTTCCAGCAGTGAGGTAACGAGTTTCTCCAACAGTTTCAAATCGGCCGTCGTCTTCGTGCTCGACCCGACGCCAGTTGCCATGGGATTTCCAATTTGGCCCCCATTGTTAGACACTCCTGACGCCCCGGAACCGGAACCACCGTGCCCGAACAGGCGCTCGGCAATCTGGAAATAATATTTGCAATTAGTGTACGGCATTGGGGTGCGTATTTTTTTTCGCAAAGACAAACAAATTCCACTTAACTCATTGCCATAATTTAACAACGTTCGGTAAATTTGATTTTTGAAAAATACAACCTGATTAGGTTAGTTGGACGCTGGGAGTTTTGCTAGCCAGCGGAGGGTCTATTCGTATATTTCATTAGCGAAGTGACTCTCTGTTTGAGACACCCACTGTTCGTTTTCGATTACTATCGCTGCCGTACAATATTATTACTGATGAGGTGACGAGGTTAGAATTACGGATCATCAAAAACATCGCCTGCCGATCGATCCCGACGAGGTAGTGGAGCAAACCGAACCTGGCGGTCACTGATGACCGACTGCAATTAAGAACATCAGCTGAATGAAAACACAGTAACGGTGCTGGAAAAGCAGGTAGGTTGCATAACTTTAGGCGCTCGTACTGCGCTGGCTGCACTGCCAATGGGTATGACGATCTCATTAAAATGAACAACCGTTTCAAATGCGGTCTTTTATAATTCATCCATCCGCTTGGCTACATGCAGGGAACAAGCATTTGTATATACAAAGTTTCTGTGCGTGTTGAAGCAACATCCTTTCAGAATCGTTACACCTTGTGCTGGATGAACGAATACGGGGTGTTATACTTTTAATTGCACACTTTTGACGGGTGCGATAAATCATACCGTTTTTTTTTATTAACGTTTTAATCTACGAAACTTTTGCGTTGTGGATATGCTGAAAATTATTACAAAAGTACTACTTGCACGATATTCCATTGACATGTGCCGCTATCTGCTACTGCCACAACATATTAAAGTGGTGAAATTTATCTCAATTTATAAACTCCTCCATCCACTCCAAGTACTACAATCTGTCGTGCTAAATCGGATAGGCTTTCCGGAAAGGGTCGGCTTGCAAGCAGCCAACAGATTCTTTCCGTGATGCCCGTTATCCTTATTAACTTTGTCGCGACCCCGTCAAAGAATGTTCTGCGTCAAATTACTGCGCTCCTCGTCGTTATCCTGAAGTGGTCCGCCGCCACTCAACGACTGGCTGAACCGGTGTGGCGCGTTAGCGATGGAGTTCAGCACCCGCCGCACATTTCCACCGGCACGATCGTTCCAGGAATTTCGTCGTCCACGGCTTCCGCTGTTACGGTCGGTGCCAGATTCCTGAATAGTTGGCATCGTTCCCTCTCCGCCGGGTGTACCGCCGCCACCAGTGCCACCGGAAGCACCGCCCGAGCCATCGTTACGTCTTCGCAGTGAGCTTGTCGAGCGGAATGAGCGTGACATCGGACGGAAGCGCCCTAGTACGGATCCGCTTCGGTGAAGTCCGTCGGTGCGGCCATCGGTGGTGGAGCTGTTGTGCGTTTCCAGCAGTGAGGTAACGAGTTTCTCCAACAGTTTCAAATCGGCCGTCGTCTTCGTGCTCGACCCGACGCCAGTTGCCATGGGATTTCCAATTTGGCCCCCATTGTTAGACACTCCTGACGCCCCGGAACCGGAACCACCGTGCCCGAACAGGCGCTCGGCAATCTGGAAATAATATTTGCAATTAGTGTACGGCATTGGAGTGCTTATTTTTTTTCGGAAAGACAAACAAATTCCACTTAACTCATTGCCATAATTTAACATCGTTCGGTAAATTTGATTTTTGAAAAATACAACCTGATTAGGTTAGTTGGACGCTGGGAGTTTTGCTAGCCAGCGGAGGGTCTATTCGTATATTGCATTAGCGAAGTGACTCCCTGTTTGAGACACCCACCGTTCGTTTTCGATTACTATCGCTGCCGTACAATATTATTACTGATGAGGTGAAGAGGTTAGAATTACGGATCATCAAAAACATCGCCTGCCGATCGATCCCGACGAGGTAGTGGAGCAAACCGAACCTGGCGGTCACTGATGACCGACTGCAATTAATTCCTATTCATACACGAATAGCGTATCAGTTGCGCCCAAAACTAGTTCCAACAGTTATCCGGAGCTCCAATCAACAAAGCGCTCACGCGCACTCATACACCTGATGCTGGTTTAATGATAGATCGAGCACTACAAACAAAAAGCGCACGAAAATGCGTACGGTAACAAATTTCCTACACTAGTTCTCTCGCTTTGTTGGTGTTTTGTTTCGTGGCCGTGCCTCTCATAAACATCCCCCATTTTATTATGCACACCCAAAGAAATGAGGAAAATTGTGTTCGATAAAGGCAAGCGATGTTCGCCGCTGGATTGAATGCTAATTAAATTTTCACTCAAACTCGGCTTAATTATCCTTGTTCATAAAACGAGCGAGGTTCGGGGATGGAAGGTGGATGCTCAGCGAAACGTAACCATATTGCCACCATACATTGACGATAGACTGGATCCATGGGACGGATGGGATTCCAGGAAATTTGACCTGCAGTTAGGGCTAGTGGAAAGGGAACTCAGTTGAGCGTAAACATAATCTTCGCGTAACTGATACTCTCCTACTGTGGCTGGGCATCATTGGAGCGATGGAACGAAAAATGGAGAAGTGGAAATCATTTTAAATATAACGCCTTTGAAATGCAGCTCTTGATTCAAAATCCTATTAATTAACAGGCTGCAAATGATTTTTATTTTGATTTGCTCGGTTATAGTGGTGCATTCATGAAGAAATCAAGCGAATAATTTAAATTCAATTGCAAATGAATGAAGCATCACTCTTAATTTGTATGTTTGTTGTTATATTTTTAATATAACCTTGACTTTTGAGAAGAGGTTTGTATACCTTCCGGCGATCAACCTTAATTTTAATCAATTATAAAACAACACCCTATCTCCAAGCATTTCTATGTAAGCCGGATTTTATTTTCCCTTTAGAGGAATCAAAAGGATACTAACAATAGGATTGTTTAACAAATTATCACTTTTCGAATAGCACGTACACTGTTGCGGCACGTGACTGTGTAAACGAGCGCCACAAAACAAACCCTACGTGCGTAGAGCCGCGACTCCTAGGTACCAGCATTAAAATGCATCATCCGTCACCATCCCACGGGTGCGTGCATGGTGCGCGAGTAGCTGTCCTTGATGCTTCCGTCCTTCACACACGCGTGTGTGTACACACGTGACAAGACGACTGTCCAACTTTTCAAATTCATGCTCCCATGCTGTCACACATATATCGCTCGCTGTTCGCTCACGAATCCATCCACCGAACGCGACGCTTTCCACCAAAAGACAATCCCTGTCAGCAATTATGTTGCCGTTCGGTTGATTCCCACGATAGCAAATATCGTTTACAGGACGCCATCAAGCGTTGGAAGCATGTAAGTGTAAGGATTTTTAAATATGCGTTCGCTAGCCTTCAGTTTTTGTGATGCTTCCCATACGCACGACTCAAAATCTGCGTCTGTCACATGCGTCATACATGGGAGCGTGTGTTTGCTGTTTGGCGCCAAGCAGAATGTCGCAAAACGAAAACTTGGTCAACAAAAACAACCAATGCTGCAGCGTTTGGAAGCGATTCTGCAGATGAAATGAAATGTGTTCCATTTAAATTCATCTCACGGCTTAACGCTGTATTTGCTGTTTCTTTTATCACAAACGTGTGTGTGTGTGTGTGTTCACAATGTTTCTTCTAAAACGGATTATTTTGCTTACTTTTAGTTTTAATCATTTTGTTTTACCTTATTATTTGAAGCTTTTCTTTGTTGCGTTGGATAATATTTGGCGGTTGGCAGACAGTAATCCTGTGGACGGTTCAGGATTGATAGGATATAAAGAGCCACAGTAATAAAACAAGTGACAGTTGTGTACTGTAGTAAAGTAAAACATAACAAACATACGAAACATCGGAAATGCTCATAAAACCATCACCACAGATAAGAATCATGAAACATTCCGCATACCCACCTCACCGGGGACAAGCCGTGTAAATTATTCTTCCCCAGTCGCCAAACATTTGCTGTGGCAGCTGTCAGATATTGTTTCGTAGCGCAAAGCTTTAGTAATATTTAGCAGTTAAAAAATCTTCCCAAGCTGTCAGATTATTCTACGTGTGAGACATTTAGCGTTGGAAATGTGTCGGTTCCGAAAAAAAAATCCCCTAACAATTGTCGCATAGAAAGAAGTTCCAAATTGTGTTTGGCGCCAACCTATCCTGCGGAGCGGTGTACTCACATACTGGAACATGTATAAAGGGAAACCAAATCAAGGAAAAAAACATTTTTCTCATTATTATTCCCCAAGAAGCAACACAAATGCATGGAACATACACGCAGCTACAACCCGCCCAAAAAGAGCTTACTCTCAGATCCTGCTCGACGGGCAAGTAATGGGAAAACATAATAACGACTTGACAGCTACTGGCAGAAATGTGAAATGTTAACTAGAAAGAGTTCTGTGTGCTCTCCACACACGAGAAAAATCCCGAACCTACCCAACACAACAAGTCACAAGCGTAGACGTAATATTACTAACGAGGCTAAAAAGCGGGAAGAAATATTTTTCCACAAAAAAAAACGAAACATGAAGATAAATAAGTTTAAATGAACGACTAGTTTTGAGGGAACTTAATGATGTATAAACTATAGTTTCGTACACATAATATGCAATGTAAAGTAATTGTAAAGTGATACATATCATTAGTATATATGACAGCATAATTTTCGAAAGAATTTAATATTCCTTTCCTTGGGTGCAACATCGCTCCATGCTTCGTGTTCCTTACAGTAACTTTATTTATGCTTCGTGTAGGAACATCCCTGCCGTCATAGCGAAAACTAAAAAATCCCCAACCAAGATAAAGATCCTTTGGCGAAACCGAGCAGCATAAGCTTTTGTGTAACTTCCCATTCTGTGCGTCCACCGCGAGACGCTCGTCCCCACATCATGTGTACCATCTTAATTTTTGCAGCCCGGATGCCTTCAGTCTGCCTTTGCCCATGCACTCGAGATAAAAATAAAATTCAATGGCAGCACCACCAGATGCGAGAGCGAAGTTGATGGTTTCTTCACCCGAAGAAGTAGATCCGCAAACATGCAACGGTCACAGCATAGGGTCCGGTGTTGCTGCACGTTTTGGCACGGGTGTTTGTAGTTTTGTATGCCCCGTGACTTATGCTACCACCCATAAGTAACAATGTACTGATACCCACACACACACACAAACACACATAGCGTTTCTAAACCAAACACAACGGACAAACACAACGTGGAACCTAGCCCACGCAACAAAAGGATGGAAAAGCCAAAATCAACATTTATCAGTTGAGAGTGAAAAGCATGAAAAATGACAAACGAAGCTGAACATGAACCGCCAACCCCGTTTTGTTGGAGCAATTTTCCGCGGCCCTTGTGCGGACATAAATCACGGGCGTATGGGATACGGTTACGGCGCATGGAACACGGCTCCAGCGACGAGTGCTCTGATGGCCGATCATTTGTACAGCAGCTGTGTGCGTCCGGTTGGTACGGGTTGCCAATCGGTACTCGGTTTAAGCGGCACAACACTGCATACAAGCACCAGCACAAATCTGCATAACAAGTGCCGACCGTTTTATGCGCCCAGTGTGAAGCTTGACGGCAACATGTTTTACATTTTTTTTTCCGTGAGTGTTTGCTCGTTGTAGCTTACATCCTCCCGTGGGCTTAACATTAGGAGTGCTCCAACGATCCGAGCCACCTTCGGCCGCGTTTTGGCTGCGGGGCACTGTAGAAGATTGTTTGTTTTCGGTGTGATGTCTGCGATCTGCACTGACTTGATTGCAGAATAATAGAATTTGCTCACTCCACTTCCGGCAGGCAGAAAATGTTAGACGATGAGATATGTGAAGCATGGTTTCATTTACTCGCTTCGAGCGTATGCACGTAGAACGAGAAGATGCATTATTAACTTTGCATGCTACTTGAGATGTATCTTATCGTCGTTTGGTTGAGTTGTGCATCGAGCAAAAACAAAATGAGTCATATGTCCGATGTTTATGCTTCAAAAGTGTTGAGATAGATTAAATAGGTTTGGTACGTGCTTTAAGAAAAGCAATTAAATATTCTACACTTATTGCATAGTTTAAGGCGTTGCAGAATGTTCAAACGATTATAGGTATTAATGGTTTAATTATGTTTTATGATGATCTGCTGTCGAAAAAACCTAAGGCGGATCCGTGTGTTCAAAAGCAAATAGACGCTAGACACGGATAAAATAGTAGCTGAACTGTACGAGAGCAATTCCCCTGGCCTCAAGGCCTCCTATTCACCTGGCCCTGATGGTATCCCGGCGTCGGTGCTAATTAAGTGCAGAGCGACGGTGGCAAGTCTCCTCTGTCACATATTTAACCTGTCTCTTTCTTCTTGTACTTTTCCTTCTTGTTGGAAATTGGCCAGGTTTTTTCCAGTGTTTAAGACGGGTAGCCGTGATAATGTCTCTGACTATCGTGGTATCGCCCTTCTGTGCGCTGGTAGCAAAGTCTTTGAGTCTACAGTTCGCCTGTCCTTATTGTTCAGTGTTCATTCCTATATTAGTCCCCAGCAGCACGGTTTCATGACCAACCGTTCGACCACCACTAATCTTATGCAGTTTGTATCCTTTTGTTCCAACTCTCTTGAGATTGGTGCTGCTTTTGACCGCGTCGCTCATTCTCTCCTCCTTGCTAAGCTTAGTAAGCTTGGCATTTCCTGTAACCTTGTTTCTTGGCTTGGATCCTTTTTGTGCGATCGTAGCTATTGCGTCATTCTTGCCTCTCCGATGTCTTTCCTTGTTCCTCAGGCGTTCCTCAGGGTAGTGTTCTTAGTCCTCTCCTTTTCCTTGTGTTCATTAATGATGTTAGCTGTATTCTTCCTCCTTCTTCTCATCTTCTGTATGCTGATGATCTTAAAATATTCTGTCTCCATGTCCTTTCCACTTCAGATTGTTTATTTCTTCAATCCCTTCTTACTAACCTTTCCTCTTGGTGTTCTGCCAACTTCCTATCCCTTTGCCTCGATAAGAGTTCTGTTTTGTCTATTTCCCACTCCCGCTCTCCTGTGTTATTTGACTATTCCCTTAACTCTTTGCTTCTGACTCGTGTGCTTTCTGTCCGTGATCTTGGCGTTTACTTGGACTCTAAGCTCTCTTTCAATTCCCATATTCTCATTATATATTCCCATATTATTATTATTATTCCCATATCCCCATATATATTATATATTGCAATATGTGGAAAAGCTATGAAAACCTTAGGTCTTAAACGCAGGATCACGGCTGATTTCACTGATCCTTTATGTTTGAGCACTCTTTATTGTTGTCATGTACGTCCCATCCTGGAGCATTCTAGTGCTTCCTGGAGTCCGAGTAGCTCATCTTGGATTGATCGGATTGAAAAGGTACAGCGATGCTTTACTAGATTTGCTTTTAAACGCCTTAGAGGTCTTCATGGTGCTCCCCTTCCACCTTACAGTGTTCGCTGCCAAATGCTCTTTTTAAATCTCTCGAAAGCAGATGAGTTAAAGCTCAGGCTCTATTTGTTGCGGGTCTTTTGGTGGGTATGATCGATGCTCCTAATCTCCTAACCCTCATCCACTTTATGTTCCAACTCGCTCTCATGATCCTTTGTTTCTGCCAACACGCCGTACAGTGTTTAGCTACCATGATCCAATTCTTGTCTGTATTCGCCAATTTAATCGTTTCTATCCTCACTTTGATTTCAATATCTCCCTATCCTCTTTCTGATCCCGATTGGCTCCAGCCCCTCCTAATGTTTAATTGTAATGTCCTATGCCCCCTTCAAGTCTGTGTTCGGCAATTTTATTATTATTATAATTTTTTGTTTTTGTTTTTTTTTGAGTAGTAGTTCATAGCTTATAAGTCAATTGTCTTTTTCTTTTGTAAGTTTGAAAGTTTAGATTTTTAAGTTGCGGATTGGCTAAGCCTTTTGGCAAGCCTTTTATGAGTGTAAATAAATAAATAAAAATAGTAGTGCTACAACTACCAAGGTCTTGTACCCGGAAGACAGGCTTGCGCGAAGTAGATGGACTTATCTGCCTTTTCTTCGATTTTGTGCCATAATAATTGGCAGACGACGGCGTTAAATCGTTAACATTATCGAAGAGCAAACCAAGACTTTAGAAAGGTCTTTTTTATTCAATTATGAGCCTCTGCTGTACAAGTGAGGTGGCTTAAAAATGTGCAATGACAATGACAAATGGTTGCTAGAGTAACTATATTATCGTATGCACCAGAAATTTACTATCTTCTTCTTCCTTGGCACTACAACCTCGTGAGGTCTTGGCCTGCTATTGCTAGTTTTCTATGACTTAGTTTTACCCGTAGCTGGATAGTCAGTCCTGCGTACGGAGAGGCGGTCCGCCGGGATTCGAACCCCGGTCCTGCCGTGTGAAGACCGGTGCCGTTATCGTAAACACCACCGGGCCGCCCCACCACCATAGAACCACCAAAAATATGTATAGAAAACTTGGATTGAGCGGTCCGTTTAGCCTCGAATAAACGTTAAAATAAATCCTGGACAAAAATAGTTTTGTCGTGAAAGTCTGCTGTACAAGTGAGGTGGCTTAAAAATGTGCAATGACAATGACAAATGGTTGCTAGAGTAACTATATTATCGTATGCACCAGAAATTTACTATCTTCTTCTTCCTTGGCACTACAACCTCGTGAGGTCTTGGCCTGCTATTGCTAGTTTTCTATGACTTAGTTTTACCCGTAGCTGGATAGTCAGTCCTGCGTACGGAGAGGCGGTCCGCCGGGATTCGAACCCCGGTCCTGCCGTGTGAAGACCGGTGCCGTTATCGTAAACACCACCGGGCCGCCCCACCACCATAGAACCACCAAAAATATGTATAGAAAACTTGGATTGAGCGGTCCGTTTAGCCTCGAATAAACGTTAAAATAAATCCTGGACAAAAATAGTTTTGTCGTGAAAGTGATGCCAGTTAGAATGGGCAACCAGAGACGCATTCAAAACACATCTTTAAGATCTTTTCAGGCATTCGACGATTTCAATTGAGCGATTGCGACTTCAATCGTACCGACTCACAACAGATGTAACCTTAGATTTTTGTACGAATATTTATCGAAGGTACTTATCCAAAAATGTTATGTTCGTGACAGTATAATATCGTAGCAACTTTTGTTTTTTTTTTTCGTATGTATTCGTTATAAATGAAATAATTATGATCTCTTCTACCTCATGTTTAAATAACATAAATTTAGCCAATTCAAGTCTTCAACATGCATACTTAAAAGTGATAAAATCAGCAAAGACCTGTACGACAGTCGGTGTAAACACCTGCAAAACACTCTGCACCGTCTGGTTCGGGCACCTTTTCTTTAATCACCGATACTTCACCGCTATATGTCAAACCCTACAAACCTGATCCCTTTCCAGAAGGTTCATCGATACCAGCATTATTCTTCCCACAGGGAAGAATCTCCACACCCTCTAGTTTGGGACAACGATAAATCGTTCTACTGCAGCACCCGAATACGGTCCAGAGTATTCCCGTACCTAAGCCACCGAACTGTTCGATCCGTATCGGTTGCAGGTCACGGTCCCAACACATTCTTCACCATTCTTCACCGAACAGGCTCTGTCCAGGCAGGGGCGAAAACTTCGGAATTTATCTCCGAACCATCGCCACCTGATTCGCTCGAGCGGTTGGGTAAATGGAACATCGCTGGCAGCTTAATTTCACTCTCACCTCACCAGAAGCGCGTGGAGCGGAAAACGTGTCCTCGCAAAAATGGAACCTGACAGTGGCAGTGAACTTACCTCGCCGGCTGCATTGCTGGAATAGCTCATCCGCTTGACCTTTCGATAGGTGTCATCGTCGACGGCTTCCTTCAGGGCCTGCTCGAGTGCATTCTCCAGATTCCGTGCCTTCGGGTCATTTTCCAGCTCGGCGTATCTGTACCAAAAGACGGAAGTAAAGTGGGATGGTTTGAAGACGACAGGGGAAGACAAAAAATGGAAATAAATCAAATTGAAAAAGGGAACCCCGGAAAACCTTAGCACCCGGGGAAATATTTGTCCTCGATGTTTCAGCGATGGTCCATTCAGTCGGTTGAAGTTGTCGGTGAAAATCGAACCGACAAATAACTTTCGACGGGACAGTCGTTCGGGCCGCTCGCTGCTTCACCAGCACCGAACGATGTGTAAGACTGTAACAGCTGCATTGACCACTGTTTCACCGCTTATGAACCGCGCTATCCGAGACCGTTTACCATCCCAAAACCACTCCACCATACACCCGGCCGAAGTGAACACTCGAGAAATTGTAGCAAGCAATTGCAAATATTTATTAACTTTTCAAATATGACTCCTCGGGCACTGTTGTAACTTTTTTATCGCTTTTCGAGCACTTTTCCGTGCAAGTTTTCACTCTATCGGTGGTGGATGGTAGATGGAGGAGGTATGAAGAGTGGATTGGGAATCGGTTTTCGAAACAGTGGAAAGCAATGGAAACGGCTTTTCATCAAACTGATCGGTAAGAGTGAGTGTTTTGCAAGTGATTTTTCATCTGGCGCTATTTTGAGCGAGTAAACGCGCAACTTCGAACCGGTTACACTGATAAGAAGCTTTTTTTTTTTTTGATATCCGAGGAGGAGATCTTCATAGAGACCCATGGGACCACCGATTGGGTACTGCCGGATTCGACCGACTAAAACCTCCTCGAGCCTTACGCCAAACATTCCCAGATCACCAACGGGGGTATAACATTGGAAATGAATGGTATAGACGAATTTTTGCCATGGGCAACTCGTCACGGCGTCGCGCTGTGACAACTTGGTGAGAGTTGTCGGGCGTCTTAGCTTCACGATCACCATTGGTCACCGAAGAGCTAATGAGACTCTTCCAGTTTCCAACGGTGATCTACTGCCTGTCGCGATAGCATGCTCTTCCAGGAAGATCATAGCTACCACTACAGTATGAAACCGGGATCACCATTAATGATATGGTTCTCCCGGCTGACATCTTGCTGAGCCCCTGGACCGGTCTCAGTCGTACCTCTGTCGATGCGAATACGTCGCTGTTGCAGGCGGGTAAGGATCACCCTGATGGTCTCTGCTATAACTCGCCAGATGTTTCGGCTGGAGCACATCAGGGGGATGATGTTCTCCACAGT
>KZ061911.1:203532-241506 GCA_002091835.1 Anopheles maculatus | reverse complement strand
ACCTGGTTCGAAACTGGACTCAATATGTCAATGACAGGACATTTTGCGGATCTTTACTATTTCCGTTCAATGTGTAAATTGATTCCGCGGATTGGTTCGTAGTTGATGGACGAATTGTAGTAAGGGAAAAGTGATAACGTTCAATATGACGAGTCGAGAACCTGCAAACTCCGGATAGTTGGTTGAAGACACTGAAGAAGGGAGATGTTCTCAACCATGTATATACGGCGCTCCCTTTGCTTTCATTCGCCGCTCTTCAAATTGCCGAATGCAAACCGATTGAAGGCGAAAAAGATATCGATATGATAAGCTTCTCAAGATAAGATAAGCCATTCAGCTTCAGGAATGGCATTAGCCGGCATAATCGACGAGGAAACTAAGTCTAATATTTCCAAAATGAAAGCCGGTTCCAAGCTGTTGGATATTTTGGACAACACGCCAAACAAGGATGGGCCAGATGTACATTTGCAACCATTTTCTAATGCGATGCATCGGCTTAGTCAGTACTTCGGGTCTCGTGATTATGTACTTCTGCAACACCAAAAGCTTCGATCATTGCCGCAAGGATCGGAGGAACCCGATATGAAATATGTGCAGGAAATTTCTCTAGAACCCGGGGCACCTTCTTTCGTGTTGGTGGTTATTTTAAGCCGTGCTGGCGATGCACTAGTATGAGTCACCGGGCTGAGCAATGTTTTGCCCGCGGCAAGATCTGTCATTTGTGCCGTACCAAGGGCCACATTCAACGAGCTTGTTCAATGGCACGTAATAAGCGAGAGCCATCCGAGGAATTACCGGTCACTTCTTCTACGATGGCATTATGTTTTTTTGGTATTATGTTACGATGAAAACGATGGCATTATGTTTTGTATCTTTGGTTTGCGGGTCTATGGATACATCCTTGTTGAGGGCGCCTTTCAGCGCTTCCTTGACATCATTCTCGCCGGAAAGATGGTCTACGTTTCTGATGATTAACTCCGCCATCTCGGTGAGCACCTTTGCACTACCTTTTTCACCCAACACCGCCTGGATGCGACGACACACTGCTGCAGAGTCCGCCTCTTTGGTCAATTCAACGCGCAGGTGGCCTTTTTGCGTACGTCTCCCAATCCGGATGGTTTTTTGGATGTCTTCCAGGGCAGCGCTCGTTCGGATGGGGCGGTACATACCTTCAAAATCGACACCAGGGGCTGGTGTTATCAATATAGCGTCCGGTCGTCGTCTCGGCGGCCGCCGTTTCTCCCGCAGCATCTGTTGCTGTCCCAAAACCTGCCGTGATTGTAGATTTGACGACGGCTGATCTGTTTGCCGTTGCTGCTGGTGTTGTTGCCGCGGCTGTTGATGCTGTTGAAGATGTCGTCTCTTCGGTTGCGATTTGCTGCTGGTACGTTGACCATGCATCACCTGCCAGCCTCCATCCAGCTCCGCAGTTAGGTTTGACTGTCCCACAGTCACAACTTGTTTTTGCTGTTGCTGTTGTTGCTTCTTCTTCAGCTGGGGTTTTGGTTTCTGCTGCAGTTGATTCTGCTCAGATTGGTTGCTGAAACCAGGCTGCTGATTTTGAAGCTGCTGCTGCTGCCACTGACGCTCCTGTGTCCACGCGTTTGCCGTCATCGATGTTGACTGGTCCCCACCTGCCTTTACTACGAGGTCAGTTAGATATGAAAGCATCTCCCTGTCCCTGCGTAGCTCTTCGTGAAGGCGTTCGCAGTTGGCTTTCGCTTCCCGTTCACGCCTATCCGCATCCTCGCGTGCCTCCCGGACATGTCGCTCTGATTCCGCATTGATTGATGCTATAGACGCGTTCATAACCCGGAACTCCTCTTGTAATTGCTCCAGCGTGCGAAGCAAACGCATATTCTCACCTCTTGACGCTTCCAGCAACTCCTTCGTCTGTTGTAGCTCCTGTCTTGTTGCAGAAAGTTCTCCTAGAGGAGCCACTTTGCAAGGCAGCTTCTTTGCCTCACCAATAGCTGGTAACGGTGACTTTTTTGGTACCATCGTTGCCGAGGTCGGATTTTTAAAAGATAGTCCCGCTTTCTCCTTGTTGTCTCTCGAACGAAGTGACATTGTTGTTTTGTTGATATCCATCACAGCACCCTGATAAGAAGCTTTTAGCGGGAAATTGTTGGAAAACTTGTTTTTCAGTTTCGTTTGATTTTCGCGCTATAAATTGGCCTGCATTGGTGGGCAGCATTTAATGGAAATGATATTGTTAAGGTTTGCCGTTACACCACCATTTCCGAGAAGTGTGACGCGAGCGTGATTTTGTGAGCATGGTAATGGAAATGGAGCTGACAAATGGCGTCATATACTTACGTTGACATAATGTCCGCTTCACCGCCACGGTTTCGACGAATTGTTGTGCGGTTCGCTGTACGAGCCGTGCGAATGTCCGTTTCCCAAAATCTGTAATTAAAACCAATGGTCACACGTCAATGTACATCATTATAGCCGGGTACTGGACAAAGGTTCAAGATCGATTGACATTTTGTCGAAACGCTTCGTGAAGCAGTTTAAGTAATGAAAGTAACATTTATTTTGACTACCGATACGGTATCAGGTTCGTATATCTGTCACCTTTTCCAAGTCAGTCGAAAAAATATGCCGCAAAGTCAATAGCTGACAAACGAACGTTTTAATTAAAAATTGTATATTATGCTAGCGTCAGCTTGACAGCGTCTATATTTATCCACCATCTCGTTCTTAATTATTTTTTTCCCCTTAAATCATTAGCTCATGGTATTTTCTGTTCCGTCCACCGTAAATACCAATTACGGTACATTTTCCCTCGATCAACCACCGTTTCTTCTCTCGCGCCACAGTAACCTTTGCCACTTGTTTGAAGATCAACCTCGGATGGACGACATCACTGGCAAGCTGTTTCCAGCCAACCTGTTCCGACCTTTCATTTTCTCGTCGTTGAAAAGCACCAAGCAGCGGACACACGGAAACCGCCTACATCCGCAATTGACATTTATTTATGTAAATTTACGCACTACTCCCCCGGGAGCTGGTGGTTTGGACGCACCGGGAAGTTGAAAATTTTACTTCATTCTATCGAGCGTCAGCGTGGAGAGTGTAAGAAATTTATTCAAACGCACTTCTTCACCAAAAAATATGTTCTCCACCATCCGGATGCATAGTGTGTTACATCTTATTAGGATTACGCGAGGCTGGAAGGTGGAAAACAATCATAAATATTAAAGTTTAGCGAAAGCACGGTTATGTGACCTCCGGAAGCTAGGGTCGCGATGTTGATTTTTCCAATTTTCTTCCCAGTACAGAACAGTGTGGGAGTGGTTAAGCGTGGCAGCACACAATGAATACTCCAACCGAACGGCGTCGTTTAGTGATGTGTAGCGGCTGTGCGGTGGTCGGGAAAATAAGGCGCTCTCCTACTTTAGATCGAAAAACTTGGCGCTGTAACAATGTGAGCAGGATAGTGCGTTAAAGGGCAGTCACAAGGTGAATCCTGCAAGTAACGACCTACTGACATCAAGATGGTTAGCTTCAGAGGAAGCAACCCGAACGGTAGCTTGTCCGCGCTGTCCCGCTTAAGCATGTCTAATTTTGAGCATCGTTTCATTTGGAGCCCATTACCCAACTTCCGAACGGTGGACCTACTATCTGATCTTGCGGAAGCCTGTGCCTGTGTTGTGTTGGATCAACTGCCACGGCCAAGCGTTCCATAAACATGTCAAACCGTACCCCACTCTGGAGTTTGCTCATCTTCAGGTCGCTCTCGTAAGCCACACTTGGGAGCGAGGTTCTAGCGAGGAGAAAACACAAACCAAACATTTCCATCGCCCATCTTAACTAACCTTACTCACGCCCGGGAAAAGCTGCACGATAAGTTCTAATCTAGTTGATTATAAAGATTTTCCATGCCCGAGCGACATCGAAAAGGTGGGATGATGAAGTAAAAAAGGAATAGGAATACTCGTTGCTCATTCTCATTCTGTGTGCTTTGTGCTTCTGGTTGGGTGTGTTTGTCGCCAAGTATGTTCAAGCTCGTTTCCGGATAGCTTACATCGATTTCTAACGGTTTGACTTTTCTTGGGGTTTCTTGTGCGAGTCCAAAGATTTCTGAGAGATCCTACTTAATTTCCTCAAGTGCACCATGGCGGGTGAATAATAGACGGGGCGTTTAAGTGGTGATTTTTGGATTATTTACGACGCTCCTTATTTGTTCGCATGTGAACGTTTTCACTTAAGCGTTTTTGTTGGTTCTATACAACACGCAATTAGAGATAAGTTTGATGTAGTTCGTATGTACTTTAGCGCATATTTTCTTTGTGTTGCAAGAGTATCAAGTGTTGGTTCGATTTTCTTAAATAGATATCGGCACGCCTTAGATAGACGCCTCTCTGTAAGCAGGACTGACTATCCAGCTACGTGTAAAAACTAAGTCACAGAAAGCAGGCCAAGACCTCACGAGGTTATAGTGCCAAAGAAGAAGAAGAAGAAGAAGAAGAAGAAGAAGAAGATATCGTCATCTTCAACAGGGGAAAAATATTGCTTAACGCCCAGCTTCATTAGACCTGGGAAGTGCGTTTAACCCTATAAGCCCTTGGCCCCGTCGCGACCAGTTATCGCCCCGTCGCGAGAAAACTATCATCGCTGGTAATCGAAAATCACTCATGCTAAATTCTTGTAAGAACCATATACATCACAACGTCTTGTATGTATCTACATCACAAATCTTAATCGGCGAGAAAAATAATAGCTTGTTGACGGGCCAACGACAACTTTTTGGGCTTTTCATTTACTTTTTGGAAACGTAAAGCGATATGGTGAATCTCGTGTGTATTGGAATTGTACTTAATTTGACAAATTCATACTATACTATCAAGAAATAGACCTCGTTGTAAAGGTGACCAAATTTGAAGTACCGCCTAGTCTATCATATTGTTTCATACCATCACTTATTGATCCCCAAAATGTACAGATTAAGTTTGCAAGCAGATGATTTCGTGTGTCCGATGGAGAATCGACGAACGTGTGTTCCATTTCTTATTTTTACGTAGCAAGACGATACCATTGGTAGATCCTCGAATTATTGGTATAATGATAAACTGCTTGAATTTTCAGTAAACCTAGAAGTTCTACGAATTCATTACAACAAAAAAAAACGCTATCCAACACAAACCATAAACAAATGTAAAACCAGTTTATTTCACGCGTAGACAATAGTTGAAACTCGAGTCTGTGTAAAGTCCACCCTAGCACGTTACACCACAAACAGAAGATAAAAAAGTCTACATTAATTTCCATCACAAAACGTTTCACCACAAAACATGGCGCTTAAAACAACAGACAGCAGACGGTCGACTTTTCTGACTTCATCGCTTTCCACTAAACGGTGACCGCTGTTGTGCAACCTTAAACACAACGAGAATATTATGAACACATTCATAAATGCCCGGTCTGTTATGATTTCCCGGCTCACGGGAAAATCCCCTGCAGAAATGCTCGTTGGATAAAAATTAAAACCAAAAAAAACACACTAAAACAACAAACGTTTTTCATTGAAAGACAAAAAGTTGTTTCTGTGTTGATTCTACACCGTAATCCACCTACCCTTATAAACCCATCCCTTTTTCCGAGTTGGCAGTGTGTCGCAAGCTTTTTTTTTAAGTGAGAAAGTATTACATGCGATTATCGTTGCGAAAACAAACGAAAATTAGTTTTTCTCTAGTGCTATGGTTTACGATTGGGTAACGGATAAGGTTTGCTTGTTATACAGCTTTTTATTACCGAACAAACTCTGACGCTCGCTACGTTCTCTAACGCAATGTTGATGATGACTGAATGCAAGTTTGTTACACAGTGCTGTAACCCTGCTTTTTCCAATTTCACCATCGAGAGCGACTCTTTAGAGTGTTGTTACGAATGAGAGCTATTTGAAACATTTCACAAAACTATCAAACAGCATCATCGTTTAGAAGTGACCAAAAACAAATAAAACAGTCGAGGCGAGGTTGCAAAAGGATGGCGAAATGGGAAGCAACTCTCTCGTACGGGTAATTTAGGAATATTCAATTTTCTATACAAAGCAATGATTGTAAATAAAACGATGGCGCAGACTGAATAGGCAGACTAAAAAAAAGCCACCTGTCAGAAAAAAGAATATTCAGTTCAGCTTTGTTGCAAACGCATTCGATGTTGTAGCACGTTCGCTGCGAATATTGTGCATCGTGCGCCAAATGACTAAAGCCGCCGATGGCACATCCCTGGGTGAGCCAATTATTTTACACCCATTAGTTTTTCATCTCGTGTCGTTTGGTTGATTTCGGCAAGTGCTGGTACGCTTTTATGTGGGTTGTTTTTTCTTTTCGTTTGTGCAAGTATGCAATCCACACGCGCCAGTGCAGCTATCGCACGTAACACACAACACCTCGTTCTATGCCATTTAACAATAGACTATGCGGATAAATGCACCTGCTGTGCTGTGGCATGCACTTCCAAGTACACCAGACAGGAAGCTTTTAGTTAAATTTGATTTTTTTTTCTGTTCATCACACGTACAGACCATATCGATGCGCGTTCGACAAATGTTCCGACAAAACATTTTCATGAACTTAATTTTTTCATGTGGCATGTGTTTGTGTAGTTGGAAAAACTTTAAATTCAATAAAATAATTTATATTTTTAGCGTAACAATGTAGGTTAATATTGTTAAGTTATAAATAATCCATGTTTTTTTTATCTAAACTTGAAAATATGCACAGTTGGCTAGTTTGAATGTTAGTTGGTTAGGAGCGGCCCGATGGTAGATGCGATAGCGGCGCCGGTCTTCACAAGGGAGGATCGGGGTTAAAGTCTCATATGGGCCGTTCCCCCATTGTGATCACTGACTATTCAACTATGCGGTAACAATAAGTCTAGTAAGCCAGCAATACGGCCAGGCCGTTCTAATTGAATAAAAAAAAATCTATTAAGCCAAAATAGGGCAAGCATGACCTACGCGATCGTTAGGCCAAGAAAGAAGAAATAGTTTGAATTAAATTGCCTACATGCAGGCGATAATCAAGTGTAGACAACCTTGAATGCGGTTCCGCTAAACGTTGACCTGTGAGCCGTTCGATGGAAGCATTCATCAGAACTCGACGCAAGTTGACAATTCGCATGCTAGGTACTGAACTTGCATTTCGTTATTCGCTAACTCCAGGCACTTCGCTGAGGACGCCACATAACACTATGTTGTGCAGCTTTACATTAAGTTATTAATAAGGTATGGAAAATAAATATTGGTGATTATACTTTACAACTGTAGATAAGCAGAAGTGCTGAAGTGTTGTAAGTAAATATCACAAAACCTTCACACCGTGTTGATAACACGGTACAAGGACAAAACAGAATATTTGTGTACAATTGCATTGAAGTATTGAAGTTCCGCCAGCAATAATTTTGAATATTAAAGTGTGACCCTCGTTTTTTGTTCTGTTGCAACAGTAAATAAAGAGAAAACTACATTGTAAGCAGCATTTGCAAGGCCGTCAATTAAAAGGCAATGAGCAATACTGTGCAGGAAACCCTTTTTCGAGGAATTCTCCAAAAATGAAAAAACAACCAGTATGAAGTAAACCAGTAAATACCACTCAAGCTAATCTAAATGATAAAATAACGTCATCTTTTGATTGAGATAAAAAAAATTAATACCCAACCCAATGGTGTTTTCACTCTCTCAAACGTAAAATACTCTGCTGTCCAGTGGTATAACGAGCATCAGAACAGTGACAAGGATACGCTCCAGAAGGAAGGGTAAAAAGAAACAGAAAACAAATCTTAAAGACGTGGTTTTCACGCTTCTCCCTTAACCGGGCTTTTTTACTTACCGGCGCAAATCCGGACTGGAAGTGTACGGAGCGGCAACCTCCTTAATCTTCAGCACGATGATGGCGGTAATGAAGATGCAAATAACGTTGATCACCGTCAGCAGACCGGAAACGATGCCGTTAATTAGAAACTCCGTGGGGATGTAATTGGTGTAGATGAATTCGTAGCTAGAGTTACCGCTGTACGGTTCGCCCTTCAGGTGGGGCATCTTGATATCTTCCTCCTTGTAAATCAGCCAAATGCAGGCCAGTGCCCAGAAAAGACCCTGTGAATGAATGGAGCGATGGAGAGAAGGTTTTTTTAACCCCTGTTTATGTTACTGAATCGATAACAAAGAAGTTATTATTGGATGTAATTAGTGCTGGACGACATCCGGACAGTTGACAACGCATAGAAAAACATTAAAGGATGTAACCTTTAGGGGAAACATTGATGATTTGCGAAAATACGAACATTTCAGATAGCATTGTGAGTCTTAAGTATTTTTTCATGTTTCATGTGTCAATGTTTCAAATAAAAATGTCAATTTAAGAAGATATGTTGTGATGGAAAAAGAATGAAATAGTATAATTTGTGTGGAAACTATTGCCAATTACCATTAATCTAACTTCTCAATAAACAGTCTTTCTGAGAAACGACGCCTTAAGCTATGCAATTTGAAAACATTTTCAAATGCAATACAGCTGTCTGTTCGAATTTTACACTTTCATGCCGTTTTTCAACTTCTAACAGCTATGCTCTAGCAAACAAGCGCGTTGATGCGTTCAAGAGTTTGCAATATGTAAGCAAAGGATAGTACCAGCATGTACAAACCACAAACATATTCTCGTCATAAACAACCCTATCCCTGAAACATAAACAATACTTCAAACTAATATCGCACAACGTGCACTGCGCCACATCGTAAACAAATGCGTCGGGCGTAGCGAAAAACAGTCGAAATGTTGAAAACATGTCTCAAACTCGCCACGCTCAGTTGCTCAAACACGATCTACGAACATATTGACAGGCACGGATGAGTGTTTCACTTCCCTGTCCGCCAAAAAAGGTCACTCTTCAGATAAGGTTTACCGCTAATCACCCCAACCAAAAGCTTCCGCCACAACTTGTCAACTGTGTTTCAGTCGGACGCACCCGAACTCATCTGCACGCAACCGAAAGGATGGTCTTTACAAGCCGATAAAACTTTA
This sequence comes from Anopheles maculatus, assembly GCA_002091835.1. Taxonomy (NCBI): domain Eukaryota; kingdom Metazoa; phylum Arthropoda; class Insecta; order Diptera; family Culicidae; genus Anopheles; species Anopheles maculatus. The sequence goes on along the minus strand of KZ061911.1, from coordinate 232,474 downwards.
CGATCCGCCCAGGGAATGGACGATAGCGGTGTAGCATAAGTCAAGAGAGCAAGAGATACAAAACTATGGTCATAAAATTAATGTTACCACACTCCACCAGCAGCACACTGTTATGGCCGTTGTGTGTGAGTGGGTATGGGACTGCTGAAGGACACTCCGGGGAATGTATCGTGAACGAAAGGTACGGAACGCGCTTCCTGCCATTTTCGCTGCGAGACATCCGCTCGCGATATATCAAGCTATGGCTTAAAACAGGATCATCACTCAGGATGTTGGTCGGGCGCCTATTTTAAACCCCTTCTGGTCGACCGGTGGAAGTGTTATCGGCGACCGGTTATGCTTCTTTCCGGCCATGTTGCGTTTGAGTTTGGTTAGAAATTTTCAATCTACAACGAATCGCATGATAGAAAGCGCTCCAAATAGACACAATTTAACGTCGCATCCGATTGTTACAGAAAGCAGCCGCTCACCAGATGATTACGATGATGATGATCATGATGCTGGTGAAGGTTGTCGACAAAGATGACGCTCATCTGCCGGAAGTCGTTGGGTTCGATCCAGCAGAAACTTTTGCCGAACAATCGGCGGAAACCGCGTCGGCAAAAGGGAAATGCCCGTGAAACGGCTATTAAAACGAGGAAATAAAACCAAATGCCCTGGTGGTGACTTGGCGGCGATGGTGGACTATCTTGCTGTTCGGCCTATCGGACGGGAAGGTCTTTCAGTCCAGTGTAAGGCCGATTACGATTTTTCACCAACCACTTCTCCAGGCTAAACCCACCACATTCGGGTGACTAGTACAATTCAGCAAAGTTTCCCCCATGGGTGCTAGGGAAACCATTGGAACCCAGGCCCGGTAATGGTGTGCTAAAGTATCGTAATATTTTCCATCGTCCGTTTATTGTAATGATTTTTGTATAATTGTTTCCGTCGTTTGGCCTCCCGTTTGCTGAGAGTCGTGTTAGAATTGAAGAAAAACGAGAATCATTTAGGTGAAAAGCTGCCAATTGTCGCCATTTTAAGCAAAAGCGCCCGGGGGAGAATTGGCAACCTAATGCCATTGGACTTCACATTGGCAAATTCAGTCTTAAAAAATGGTAACTATATATGCTGCTAATTAAAATACCGATTTGGAAAGAAAAATCTTTTCCCTTTGGAATAATCCATATTGATTGGAAAAGAATTTATTGTTTGCAATTTGGGGAAAAAAGTTTAATATAAAAGTCCTATTAAAAGTCAATATAGATGTTAATGTACAAAGTGGCCCTATGTCCAAGAGACCAAGAAGCATCAACGCTCAAGGAACCTCATTCACTGCCTAACGTAGTAATCGAAAGAGTTTTAAATAAATGACCATCCATCAAGATATTTCGTAGTCAAAGAGGTCTAACTATCCATCTAAAAGAGACCTTACCGATGATTGTCTTCGAAAAAACCTCATTGTCCTAGGACTTTTTAATTTTTCGTAAGAGTCATTCCCACAAAAGTAAAAAATTAGGGAAAATCTTTTTTTTTTAATCATAACTTTTTCTTGATTTATTAAGGATGACTTTGCCGAATTGCTTATTGAAGATAGATCATGTGTTCAAAAATATAAATCTATTTCCCATTTCAACATATACACGGTCAATTGGCGTGATAATAAGCTTCTCCTTCACGCTCCTGCCAGAAAACAGATTCCCCCCCGAGGGTTACTGTCGGTGCTCAAATCTCATAATCCCTAATGAATCTATTAACACCTCGGGGGACTTTCAAACCCTCTCCGATCGTTTCGGTTTGTAGCTACGCGAGAGTGGCAAAAGTTCTCAATTCAATTGCACCGCTTGAGGCTAGAACATTTTAACGAACCTCCGTACCGTATTGTTCGCTCCTAATGACAGGATGCATCCATTCGGCAGAAGCTGAATGCACACCGTTCTATCAATATCGCACCAATGCCTCTGCCAAACCGATCCATTCTCGTTCATGGCGCGCATTCGCGGAACTGTTCACATATGGCCCCACGGCACTGTGCCGGTATGCTTTTCGGGCTATCCGGGATGAAGGATTTGGTGCTTTTGATCCTGGACAGCACACCGAAACGTGTAGTCGGCTGTCGATTCGTCAGAGTAGGGATAGGTAGGATGGGCGAAAAGGTGCAACACATGTTTGTAACGGAAATGGAGCATCATTATTGCGTGTTGGAAGTGTTGCAACCGTGAACGAACCATTCTGCAAGGTTAGTGTTCCATTCCGATGGGTTCAGGCAAGCACTATGCACTAGGTAAAGTCGAATGGCTTCGTTTGATTGTGTCCATACTTACACAGTTCACGACCGGTGGCAGCAGCGAAGCGGAAATTGCAACACCTATCAATGGTCCGGCCGAGCCCTGAAGTAATGCCACTGCAACACCGCTACCGGATGTTAGCGCCCAGAGTATGCCCATCCAGAGGGAGCGAGCGTTGCCACTAAGTGAGAAGGAAAATGTTACAAAATTTTAGTTAAATTCAATGCATCTATTGTAGTATTTAGTTATTTATTCATTTGGAACGGCGTGGCCGTATTGCTATTTTATTGTAGTAAGAATTCATTAAACTTGCTCGATCGTATTAAGGGCATAACAAGTATGCTTAACGTATGTTTGCGATATCTTTTAAAGGCATATGAAAAAGGGCCAAATCTATCATAATTTATTGAATGTGCATTAAACGACAAACCAAACAGGTTAGAAACTAGTAGACTAGTAGACTAGTAAATCTAACTATCATTTAAAATTGCATACTTTAAGGCGCAATTTTAAAAGCAGAACTGTCAAACCAGCTACGGTTAAAAAAAAGTCATACAAAACCAGAAATGTAAGCACAAGATCTCTAGAGGTTTATTTTAATGTTTGAATTATTATACAGATTTTGGGTCTTGAACCTGTTTCGTCTCTCATAGAGGTTGATGTGCCAAAGAAGAAGAAGAGGAAGATGTATTAGCTACCCGGTATCTAGCGCATTAACTGATTAATGGAATATTGATTAATGTGACGTTTCATCTAAAAATGTAACTCGATTCGCTCTACAAATTCGTGTTCCAAGGTCATTGTTGATACTTCAATATAACACCATTTTATTTGGTTAGTTTACCTCTCCTGTTTATTTAACAAATTGAAAACTTTTAATAAATGTTTCTGCGTAAAAAGCGCATGAAGCCTTTTTCTAGCATTTCCTAGCCAAGCTATAGTAATTCAAGATCAACCGTTTGATAATTCAATTCATGTAATAAACTTCAATATGCAACGAAATGACCATGATTTGTAACGAAAGTAAGTGATTTTAAACAACAAACTTGTTTTCTAAATTGTTTTAACTAAAATAAAGTTCATTAGTGGCATGCTTCAATGCGTTCAAATTGCAGATTTTATAGTTTTCAATACGCTCAATTTCATTTCTTCGTATCAGAGAGAAACCCACAAACATGCAATCGATTAATGCAAACCGGATAAAATCAATTAGTTAATCATTGAACCATTATTGCGCATAACAATTCTCTACAACATAGTGATAACCACATAATCTCACCGAAATCAAAGCATCTACCTAATTTAATTTCCCACCTAGCAGCTACACAATTGCTACCGTCGATTGAACAGTTGCAGGAAGCAGAAAATCAAAACAAAACTAAAGAAAAACGTTGTAAAATAGCATTTCATCGCCTCATTTTGAGTGCAAAACTACACAACAATCCACCAACAACACCGCTGGTGATCAATCGTCCACGTTTTGGTGAAGTATGCGGTGTTGTGTATTTATTTTCCATTTTCGCAACCGAAACACCATCAAAAACCACACGGAAACCTGTGAAGTGGGATTTTGTAGCGAGAAAAATCAACACATTTGTATGTGTGTTTGTGCGGCAGGGGAATGGTGTGGGAGGTAAATGTGCTGTTGTTTGGATATTACCATTTTAGGTATGGTGTAATGTATCCACCACATACAAATTCCACCATTCTCTAGTTCATTTCCGGTGGGGTTTCGGTTTCCGGCAGACCAGGTCTCGTTACAGTGTTCGATATTGAGGTGAAGTGGAAAAAATAAACAACAAATGCTTCCTGTACCATTCGTACACAGCTTCCCGATGCTTGTATCGGTGTGTTTTTGCACACAACCGTTTTATTTTGCTTTAATTAATTCATTCGAAAATACCCACCGGATAGGAGAGAATGGTATGATTTCTGTGATTTCTGCCGTTTTGCGAATATTTAACAACCAATTGGAGGTTTCATTCATTATTTTCGTTTCCCTTCGCAATTTTTTATTTTGTTAGCTCCAGGCATGCGGGTCACTGCTTAGAGCGTATTTCTGTAACAATGAATTTGTAATTCATTATCATCAGCGCAGCCCCAACTACAGCGCAAGTGCCCCGACGAGCGAATGAGACACGAAGAATTGAAGTACCAATATGTGTGGATATGTAGATGTAAAGGAAAAGAGGAAAACAAGATACACATGCACAGGAAACAATATACAAACTTCACTTACCGGCCCTTCATTTCCTCCGTAGGGAAATCACCAAATCCCCACGGCATGTCGGTGGTGCCGAGAATGAGCCCAAAAATGAATCCAAACAGTATCGAGATGAACATACCGAGAGCAAGCGCTGTAAAGCCAACCTTCTGGGGAAGGTACTCAGCGTAGGTAGAACAGCGTGAAACGAAAAAAAAAAACGAGAAATTATATTAAAATCTGTACGAAATGGTGCGTGGACGTTGCGGGTATCAATTAGCGTTGGGCAATGTGAAGCTGGCTGGGCTGGGTAAATATTTTACTGCAAAATTCGTACCGAATGGGCCGATCGAAAGCACGGAGCGATTGGAATGCGTGGAGACAGATAAAAGCTATACACTTTGATACACGCTGGATTAATCACCATTCGAATCATTCGTACACCATCGCTGGATGTGCTCGTGATCTGACTGGGTGATGAATGTGTTGTTTGCTTTTTTGACATTCAATTTACCATCGCTCTACACGTTTCGTTTCTCTTTGCCACCGTTTTTATCCATTTTTTTATAATCGTCATCCTCGAAAGTGAATTAAACGACAACTTTAAAGCTCCATGAGGAACAGAGGAAACGTTTTAAAGACCATCACTTATTTCAATAATCAAATTTCAGCAACAATATGCAGTATAAAGTGATTTGATTTTAATATTTTGAGATTTTGATTCTGCAACTACTGACATCCTTCATAATTTTTGTTGTTAAAAAATTATTATTATACATGCAGAATTTTGTGCCTTTGGAAAAATGTCTGTTAAAATATGAAAAAAACTATAAATAAGCATATGTTTTCTATATTCTATTAAACTTACTTTAACATCATTTTTGCTTATTGTATTAGGCTTTATGAGCTATGTTCAATAAACCTAGTATTGCACGATTGTGTTACGTACTTTAGTGTCCATCATGACCACTAAAGAAGGCATTGGCAATTCAAGAAACTGTTTTCTTAGTTCGTTAATAAAATAAAATAATATTTACGATTAATTTCGTACCAGTTTCAATTATCTTATTTATTTATTACTGCTTGATCTTTGTTTACCAATCTTGATCTATTGATAGCATAACGTTCCTTTTGCTTTGATTGATTTCATTGCTAAGACCATTTCACTATTTTGATTCTCGTTACACTTAGATTTATAATCAATATCCAATAAGAGGGTCAACAGTTGTAAAAAAAATACTGCTATGTTCTACTTAAGATACACAAAATTGCACTCTCAACCATTACTTCCAGAAACGCTCATAAAACAATCAACCAATAATTTAATGAGTTCATAATGAAATCGTTTCTAATGACTTTTCTACACTATAAGAACCACTATCGATGCAAAAGGCATAACCACTTTTCCTCCGCACGTTTCACCCAATGCTCGCATCCTTCGAAAGCCGTGGCAGCATTTTGTTCAAACGTGTGCAAAATATTGCACCCACCATCCAAACCGACAGCCACTTTCACACTCTCGAACGCGAGGCAATTAATTTTTAAACTACTCCCTTTCTGCCATTTTGCTTTCAACCTTGCGGTGACCGCGGGGAAACTTTCCATCCAACCTGTCCAAATCCATCTCCAAACCCTCACCCCCCATGCACCATCGCGTTGAGTTGAATGAAAATGTTTTAATTTAAATTTTCATCGGCTGAGCACACCTGAGAACCGCAGCATTTTTTGTTTTCTTTTTTGTTCACTACTCAGCTGGTGGTACGCTCTTGCTTTGCGCCTGGTGCGGTTTTATTGCAGGGCAAGTTCTGTGTGTGTGTGTGTGTGTGTGTTTATGTTGGTGGTTGTTTTTTTTTCGTCCATATCAAAAAGTCGGCTTTATGAATGTGAACTTTCACCCAGACTTCATGTACCGCGAGTTCGCGCGAGTGGGTGATGGGAAATGGTGAGTTTTTCATCGTTGCCTTGCAATGAGGAAGTTATCTTGTTGTTTGTTTTTTTTTTTTGAGGATGGTTTGGCAACGGGTATTCAAAATACCAAGCGATGGATAAATTTATTGGACTTTCAAAGGAACTTTGCTGTATGTACTTATTTTTGCTTTCAAAACTATGTTTCGTGTAGTTTGGTTACCTCGGCAGGATAATCATAGTTTCTGGTTTAGATAAAAACTAAATAATGCATCTAAAACAAGTGTTTGGAATGAAAAGAATCATTATAAAACATAATATTCATATAAAAATCACATTTTAACGTAAACATGCTAAACACAAAAAAAAGTTCCTCAAATTTAGCACTAGGTCAACGATCACGAAACATAGTTGCTCATACTTTCATCCTCACTCACTAAAAGCAAATTCGTGTACGCTATGAAACTCCCGAAAATCGAACAGTTTCCCTCAGAACTATGCATACGAATAGTACGAAAAAGCAACATGATCGTTTGGCTTTTGGAAAGCAAGGCAAAAGGTAAAAAGCGGCATCCACTTACCACCAGCTCGCGGTCGGCTATGATCGTTCCGAAGGTAATCGACATTACCGGACCCATCAGTGGGGAAACCAGCATCGCGGCCACAATGTTTGGTGCATTATTTTCCACCAGTCCTAGGGCGGCTAGCGAGCTGCATCGAAGTGAAAAAGAACGATGAAAAAAAAGAACACAGATATGCTAAAAAGATGTTCCGTACGAGCGTTAGTGATCATGAGCATGAGCGAAGAGCCAAGCGTTTTGTGACGGAAACCGTTTGCTGGCACACCAACCGGAAGATGATTGTGGTGCGGTGCTTTAGCGTTATGAACCGGTTATACTTACTCTGCCGTGACGATGAGTAGCAAGTAGTCGAACGATAGTGAACCTCCGGCCCGAACTCCGTCGACCACCTGCTTCACAGTGAGCTTCGACCGGATCGAGTCGACGAAGTTGTTCCATTTGGAATTTTCCTCACATTCATCCCTAATGGGTGGAAGAGAGGGAGAGAGAGAGAGAGAGTAGGCGAAAGAAAAGACACACAAACGCACGCACACACATGTTTGAACGTTTAATTAAGCGTCATCTAACTGTCGTTCATCGGACTTCCGCTACAGAATCGCTCACTAACTTAAAGGACATTTAATTATCGCCCGATGACGGAGCGTTTAATCCTTATTCGCTCTGCGGGAGTGCCGCGTCAGAATCTGCTCAAATGCAGCTAGCGAAGGTTTAATTAAAAGTCAACCAGCTGGCCGTGATCCTCGTTACTATCTCCCCAAGGATTAGCTATGGAGAAAGAATAAGGTTTCACTTCATGTGAATAAATAAGGGAATTAATATTCACCCGAGCTGGAGGTGTATCTGGGAGAACTGGAACCCCCTAAGATGACGGGACAATGTACCCGTTCGATGTATAACCTTTCTAGTTGTTTTTTTTTGTTCACATCCTTAATAGACGTGAAGCAAGAATATTGAATTCAACGCTATGCACCCCTTTGCTTCAGTTTGTTCTTCTTTTCGTCATTTCATTTCTCTTGTTGCTCGGTCCTGATCTTGTTACTTCCTGCGTTGCACGTTGCAATGTTGCACTGCACAGCGTACGTGAACCTAATCAAATTATGCAAATGCACATCGACAATAACTATGCCGCGAACGATGAGAAAGAACAATATCAAACAGAAGGCGAAGAAAGAACTAAGTGGCAGCACATGAAAAAAGGGACATAAGGAACAGGGGTAAAAAAGATAGCTAGCCGTTTCAGATGAAACAAAGCTTTTTCCAGTGGCAACAGTAACAGAATCAAGCTAGACTGTTATGGTAAGAGACGTTTCAAAGGAAGAGAGAAAAAGAATGTACGCAGCACAGTTTTCTTGGTACAAGTCGCTACTCTTCATTTAAATAATAGTCAGCGACTGGATAGTTTCCAAAACGAACAACATTGAACGTCGGATGAACGTACAGAAAGGTCGAAAAAATTATGAAAAGAAAGGAATGGAGTCCTTCTGTGCATGTGAAGAAATGGGAAAAATCCTTACCCGTATTCATCTTCGTTACTGGTGTCATTGGAGCCGTCGTAACTGACGCTGCATGGAAGGACGCTGAAAGAACGAGTTGGAATTTTGAAGAATGTAATACATTTTTTCTGTTTTTATATCAATTTCACATTAGACACACAAGGATTTATAAACTCGTTTTTTGAAACGTAAATACATTCATTCACCTAAAATTATTAATTGCATACCAGCGGGCGTTTCAAACCTGGAGCACGTCCGAGCGAGTACACTTATGCTATTTTATCAATTACCTTACGCTAGAGTTGTACTTCACACCGATGCCTAACTCCGTCAGGCAGTGCAGAGTTGTCTCGCAAGGATCACCGGCTGCCAACGGGAAGACCACCTGATAATACTGACCTTCCTTGTCCGGGTGCCATATAACGCGCTCGATCTCAAGCTTCTTAAGCAACTCGTCCAACACCTGAGCGATAAACGATAAAGGATAAGAGCATTGTAAGATTTTGTTTAATTTTTCTCTGGAAATGTTTTACTTCTCGCTACAAATATTTTCATTCCCCGGAGCATTTTACTAACAAGAAATTCCTCGAACAACTACAGCGTGTGTGTAGCTTCTGCAAACTCTACCAAAAACAAAACCTTCTTCGCCAATCCAAACAAAACAGCCGAACTTTGTCGCCTACGAAAACATCGACCGACCGTCCCATCCATCCTGGGAAGCGAAAAGATTTATACCGTCCATCCGTGTGTCCACGCGCGTGTTCACCGTTCCAGAACGGTTAATGAAGGACGCCGAGTGGCAGTTGCACGGCACAGTTTTTCACGGAAAATCCTCCACGGTTGCGGTCGACGCTTGGTTGCCCACCGTCACACGCTAACAGCAGCTTGATAAACGGTTTGTGTTTGTTTTGCGAGTTGTTCGGGCTTACCTTTTCCAACGGTGCCGATGATCCACCATCGTTCGGTGGTCCTTTTATCGCGTACGCCGCACCGTACGGCGGTTTAGGTGGTTTCGCTTTGTTTGCCGTACGGCGGCCCTGTACTGCGTGTTTGTCACGCAGCTCAACCTCAAGCCGAAGCACTGCATTTCCGGCTGCATTGTCTCCGGTGTTGGGGTTTGTGCGCTGCCCTCTTGGACCGTGGGGCACGTTTTCCGGGAGATTTATATTAAGATTACGGGGTGGCTGATGGGACGGTACCGGTGGTGGCAGCTGTTCATTATTCGGAGCATAATTTATACCTTTCAAGAGGGAAAGAAAAATGTTGTAGTAATGCATTTATTTTTGCATACCGGTACCTTATTTAGTATCCTACATCGAAAAACATAAGAAGATATAAGCTGATTTACCGAATAAAACAGAATCATAGATATAAGAGTGTTTGCTAGTTCTCAAGAGAAAGTTATACACGCCTGAAGGTATGCAATTTTCGCATTTTATGTTATTTATTCCACGTGCTTTACCTATTGTGTGGATCTGGGTGCTATGAGCTATATTAAAAATATTTATAATAATACATGGAACACATATACTAAATGACAAGAAAATTACAAGACGCATTCAACAGCTTTACCTTTGTTTGGACATCTAGAGCACATTAACCACTTATATTTTCCTTGAGCAATTTCGAAGCAGAAATGCTTTTTTGCAACTATTCCCACGACATCACCAAAGCTGTAGAATAGCACAGAATCAAACTGCATTCACTATCAATTCTCCATTTCTGGTGGATGCATCCATTAACAATATCATTTCGTCCCTGGCTGCACTCTACGTCGAGTCGGTGCAATGCCGCCTGTTGTCAGTGCGGGGTCTGAGATCAAGTGGGTCGGTACCGCCCGGTGGGGATGGGCGATTTGTTTTCTCCCGCGTCACCGCTACCATTCAAAACTGGGGCAAAAGTGGAGCGAAACTCATCTGCAAATATTTACCCAACCCAGTGCCCTCGGTAGCGCAGAATGTTTCCGCTTTGTGAAGCACGAACTGCGCCCTGATGGCGCTTTTCCTTTCATGCCAGTTCTTATTTCTTTACCTTTCTGCGGATGTAATAGTTGGTAGATGATTTCTATTTCGGTGCGTGTCTTTTTCGTTCTGCTGTGCTCTCATACTTATACGCTCCGGTAGCAGGCCGAAAGCATGATTCGAAAGACTCTTCGAATCAAATGAAGGGCGCCGAATCGAATGGCTATGAAAAAAAAAGTACACCGGTAGCGCCGTTTTTCCGATTTATTTTGTAGAGCGTAAAAGAGGGAAGCGAACAAAAAACCTAGACCCACACCGAAAAGACAGAACTTTGCGCTTGTACCGCGAAATAACACCGGACGGTGCAGGAGAAAAGATAAAGATGCAGGTGAACGATATTTACCTACAGAGTCTCCGCCGGCTCTGTTGTGTTGGGGCACCTGCACTCAGTCAGCCATCCATTCGCCGATTGATGACGGAACGGAATTTTATTTTTTTGCCCTACCTAACGGCCAAAGCCAAACACAATCAAGCTTCTGGCCACGGATGCATGGGGGTTAGCGTTTCCTTTATTCTCATAGTAAACATTCTACCTCGCTGGACTCATGCTGGATTTATTTCTATTCACAAGGTGTAGTCTACTAGTCCGTCCACTATCTATCAGATGGAGTTTCGGGTTTTTTTTTTGTTTCTTTTTTCTCAGAATCAGTAAGAAGTAAGTTCATTTGCCTGTTTTTGGCCCCCATGCCCGGATGCTCACCAACAGGAAGTAATCACTCTGCATTCGAAGAATCGTGGTTTTTGGTGCCGGTCCTTTGAAATGTTTGGCTGCAATTTTTCTCTTCATTTCCGAACTAAACGATGCATTCAAAACCTGCCAATAGGCATGGCAAGGTGCATTGGGTTAAACGTTATTCAAAAAATGCTCTTCTTTGTTTAAAATCTTATAGCTTATATGATATAGGATAGGATTGAATTATATACCTAATTTCAGTTTCAAACATAACTGGTAATAATTAAAAAATGATCAAACTTAGGCCTTTTAAGATTCAAGTTAAATGTATTTAAAAAATAAATGGGTCTGATTTTCAACATATGTACTATTAACTAAAATTGTAGTGTATAAGTACTATGAAATGTTCTTCCTTTCAGCGTTTCAGTGGCAGCTTGTGTTCTTAAAGTAAAAGTAAATAAAACAGTCTATGTTTTCAAACTTTTCTTCCATAGTATTTAAAAAAATCAACCTATAATTATCGTCGGAGTTACTAACACTGACACTAGTGATGGCACTTCACCTAGCAAAACACTGTTTACCAGTTCATTTTGTTCAATGGTACATGTTGATGATTTTCAAATCCAAACCATTGTTTATAACTTTATTGATTTTGATAAGTGAGATTAGTTTATTCGATACTGATGTGTTTTTAAAGAGGCGAATGAGGTATCTAAGACCCAAAGTTTCTATAAATAAACGAAAAACAAACTGATGTGTTTTTCAATGTCAATCCAACGATTGAGCGTTAGCTAAACTTTCCCTCCACGGTAATCATTGGACATTCGTACATTTTTTACATTTAAAGATATATAAATCTATCGCGACTCTTTCATACATATTAAACAAAAATTCTAAGTATTTTAATAGTTTCCATACTAGCAATCAACTCAGAGACAAGAATTCTTTTGTAATGAAAATACTGAAAATAAATTGCCGACCAGTTAAGTGTGGATTGGAAATGAAGAAGCTACTTAAATGGTTTTATCGCCATCGCTAATTAGACTCGTCAGTGTCGGCTGGTCATAATGTCTGGAATAATGGATTGAAGTTTCACCTTGAACGGGTTAAACGACTGCTTCAGCTAAGATTGTAATTTTGTTATCCGTAGCTTTTAAAGCACTCATGAATGTTCATTGACAGCTTATACTAGGTTTATAGATTAATCAAGCCCGTGTTGATCCGTATCCGTCAGCACTTAGAAAATTAGCAAAAGTGTATAACTCCTTTAATATATATTCCTCTATAATACAGTCTCTCAGTTGTCCTTCCTGGCGACAAGAAGCTATGTTAACAGCTTTGTCTAGTTAAAAGTTCTCTAAGACCGAAAGCCTCTAAAAATAAACGAAAAAAAGTTTTGTCTAGAATTCACCAGGATCAAAGAAATGTACGTTAAAATGAGTGACTGACTTAACTAAAACCACACACAGCAGATTGATAATATTTCATTCAATATATCAACATCGAGTTTGCATACTGTACACCAACAGTATGAAATATTAACGGATAGGAAAACGTACATTCCTTGGCCATATACGGTGTTGAGGGATACCTTTATATAAATAAAACCCTCATATCTAATAGACGTTGAAGTCTCGAGCCAACGCTTTGATCCCGTTAATGAAGATGTTTGTTAGATTGTTCACCGACCTTTTTTTTCCTTCCCATCCGCACTACGTATCCCACAATCCCACAGCCCTTGAGCGAAGGTTGCCATTCATTTTCCTTGAGTACATATTTAACAACGACAAAGGAAAGCAGCCGAACCCTCGCGCGACGGTCTCGGCGCACGAGTGTGTTTGGTCTGGTGGGTCACCTGTGCCTGGGTCTATTCTTAAGCTACGGGGCAAAGCATAAACATAAGACGAATGGGTGCAATGGGCTAGCGTTCTTACCGTTAATTAACGTCCTTTCATAATTTGCCGTCGGAACACAAACAAGAAATACCACTCCAGGCATCGTTCAGACCGCATGCAAAAACCTTACCCACGGGGAAAAGGTTCGGGAACAGTTTCGCCCAGATCCGTCCGGCGTGTGTTACGGGCTTCTGGGGCTACGAGTTTAATCCGCTTACTTCCTGCATCAACACATGCATTCACTGTTCACAGCACACGGCACACGGTACACTGGGCGCACATTCTTCGGCGGCACAATGGTAACGGTACGGTGTGTTGCTTTCGGTTGGAGTTGTTTTTTTTTTAAGAGCAACGAGTTTTGCACGCAATTACAGCGAAATTTTCACAGCACAAATTCACACGAGTTTCACCTGCTTTCGATTGGGAACAACACCCAACACAAATGGAAGAATGTAAAGGTAAACGATTTGTTGGAAAACTTGTTCGCAAGCAGGCGTGTTTGTATGAGCTTCTTCTTCTTCCTTGGCACTACAACCTCGTGAGGTCTTGGCCTGCCAGCTATTGCTAGCTTTCTGTGACTAAGTTGTACCCGTAGCTGGATAGTCAGCCCTGCGTACGGGGAGGCGGTCCGCCGGGATTCGAACCCCGGTCCTGCCGTGTGAAGACCGGCGCCGCTATCGAATACACCACCGGGCCGCCCCGCGTATGAGCGGTAAACATTAAAAACGGTAAAAACATTTCCATATTTTCCTCCTACATTTCTCCTTGGGATGTTGTTAAAAGTTATTGAGCTTGCACACTTTGTTTGTACCCAGTGGCACAATTTCTTCACGGTTAGCCAAAAAGAAAAGGGTAACAATTAAATTATCTTTCCCACGGAAAACATCAAAGGGAACAATTAATTCTTGACAGTTTTTCACGCACACACACTCACGCTTACTCCATTCCCGTGCAAGCAACTCGTGTGCAATCGTCATGCAAATAAATGGCGCTGGAAAGTGTTGCGCGCTTACGCAAATTGCGTACGAAGAGGGAAAACTTTGTCGGGAAAGTTGGCGCCGAAATCGGTGGTTGTACAAACGCGAGAACATCGGTAAATGTTTCGAACGGAGGAGCTGGATGTGTGATGTTTTTCATCGCATCTTGTACCACACCCCGCTCCGTCACGTCTAACCTCAACAATATGCTACGCTCTTTGTGGCACTCCGTACAGGCACAACGGAAAACGATAAAGTTATTTCACAAGCAGCGCTCTGTTTAGGGTATGGAAACTTCTCCAAAATTTCCCTTTCAACCGTCATCCAGTTCTGAGCTTTTTTGGCTGGGAAAACGTAAAATGGTACATTATGATAGAGGAGGGTTGGTAGATCTCGCGAAGCTTTGATCCCGAAACCGAAAGATGCTATTTCGAATCCTTCACGAGCAATTCACCATCGTAAGGATAGCGGACCGCGTTTCCGCGTCGTGCAGGAGAAGTTTCCTCTTTCACCACTTTTTTGTATCGGGATCTCCAAATCCCTGCCTGGCAGCAGTTCACTTGTCACGCCACTGAACTCACAACTGGACTAACTGGTCGCTGCGGACTAAGTCTAAAGTTTTGCGCTTTCCGGTCGCAAAACATCGACCGACTAATTAATCTGAGGAGCGCACCACCCCAACCGTACGTCAATGGGCACTGTCAGTAATTAGAGTGTGTGTGTGTGTAAAAAGTGAAGAAAGCACTAGATGTTTCGTCTTTTATTTTCTCAACCTCCTGTTGACTGCAATCTGTTGCAAAAGCTTCTACGGACTACTGACAAGCATGAGATAACAAGATTCGTGCAAAAACAATATGTTCTCCCTGAATCAATATGGTCTAAAACACTACTTTTTATTTCTTTCAAACTAATCTTATGCCTTGCTATGTAAACAAAACATCCCGCTGGGACACAGCATAAGCATATTTACACATAGGCTCTCGTGGATAGTATATCTCTCTCACTACCCGTAAGTATTGCAAACACCAAATCAAATATGAACGTCCCAAAAGGATCTTGGTCTTGTGCCAAAGGAATGATGATTCTTCAAACTAGGAGCTTCACTTAAGCCTATGACAGGTATACAAACACAAGTCCCAGAAAGGATCGGATGACGGCATTAAAAAAGGTTTCCGAAATAGGATTCAATATGCAATGTGAGAAATTGTGTTTTTGTGTGCCTAGGCTGGAAAGTTATAATAGTTGGAATGTTAAGAAAGTTAAATAACAATAACTTTAAGTCGACAATCCGATCAAGGTACAGAGTGTTTAAGACAGAGCTATTTAAAAATGAATTATTTACTTCAAATCAAGGTTTATTCATCTTAAAGTCATAATATTATATGGGAATAATTGGACATTTTGTGTTCGTGATGAAATATCTGCATGGATTTAAATATGCTCTTTCTCTATAATCGTAATTTGCATACATGTAAGCTGAAAGATCAACTAAACCAAGACTCACGTTCAACTGTGGGATTTTTTTTAGATTCATTTAAATCTAAACTCGTGTATTTCATTTAAAATATGTTTAATGATCTTCCTTCTGAAAAATCTACATCAAAAGAAGCAACGAAACCGATTCACGCATTCAATCTTCAAAAATGTTGTAATGTAAAACACCTTGCTTCAAAACTAATAGCGTCTAGACACCCTGGAGCTGTGAAAAATCCTTTCAATAGAAAGCATTACGACACCTTTTTTCACGCTTGCACCTACCCACGGTAAACGGTAAGCGCATTTCACCAACCGAGTCAACGACTCAACCTCAAAAGAAACCTCCGAAATGCGCTCTGAACCCACACTTTCCGAGGGTCGATTTCTGTCCGTGCGATGGTGGCCATTCCGTGTAGTAGATGCTTGTTGAAAACTGTACATCCCGGAAAGGAGACGCCCAGTACTTTTCACTGAAATGAAGCTTAATGATGAGGGACGCTCCAACAAAAACAACTACAACAATTTCCACGACCCTGGCTTTTCCTTGAACCGTCGAACGAATGCTTGATGCACTTGCACATTATTTACCTTTTTGATTTTCCGCGAATTTTCGTACGTTCGTCCCAAGGGTGTATTAAGAATAGATTTTCCTCTCCCACAAAAAGGTTTTTTTCTTCTTTGTTGTTGCGTGTGGGTTGTGTGAGGAAAAACGGGTTAAACGACATTCACCGTGCATTCGCCTGTGGCCACCATCGGTACGTCCAAACCTCCGTAGCTCGGAGAGTGTTGTGATGGTTTGCTTGTTTGTTGCGAACCACAACCGCTAATTGAAGTATTTGTCGTGTGAAAACAGCCAACCAGCAACGGCCACGAACGGCGCACCGACCGTGGCGGCTTGATTTCCACTTAATGAGAACAACCACCTGACGGGTCGGTTCCGAGACCATTTCCGACGTCCCGTGAAGCTCCATGTTCCGAGCTTTCGCTGAGTGATTTCTCTCTTTCTGCTGCTCGCTTGGTACGGCAGCGGGCCAGTTTGTGTCACGCGGGAAAAAAGAGGCAAAGAAAACACAAAATATGCCCTACACAGGCTGGCACTAAAGGTAAAGCGCGTGAAGACAGCCTCAAGAGCAGGTTGAACGTACGTACGGCACGGGAATGTCGGCCCGTGTGATGCTGGCTTTTTGCATTTGATAATTAAACGAATATGCTAATTAATTTTCTAGATCACGTCAAAAGCAAGCCCATATCGCGCCCCCTCCCAAATGAACGCGCATCCACACACATGAAAGAGATCCGCCGTTTCGAAGGGTATGGGTGAGCCCGCTTCATCGGCTGTTTCGGTCATAACCTGTGCTTTCCCGCCCGCCTGCGGGGGCCATTGGGCATTTGAGTGTGGATGTGAGGATGTGTTGTGACTTGTTTCAAAACACGATGGTGCCACGTTTCGAAACAGTGGCATATTGTACCGTGATATCCACCGTCAGCACGGGAACGAAATCGCGCACCGACAATGTTTAAAATCAGCAACATTAAACTGCGTGGCGCACGATCGGCCTGTGTATGTGTGTCCCGGTGCGTTAAAAGAGTTGTGGAGTATGTGTGCGGGCGAAGGTGAACCACTTTTACTCTCTTCATTCTAAATTCTAATATATAGAACAAATTCATTTGTGTTTATTCTGATTATATTAATTAGGTCGCAAGACATTACGCTTTTTGAAAAAAATAATAACTTTATTTATAAAAGATTTATGCATTAAATTTATGTTATCTAATTAATTTAAAAGTAATATTATCGCTCAACAATTATGATAGCAGGATAATATAACCTACATTGTTTCATCCGATAAGCAGCACACCAGAGTTGTTGAACGACTTATAGAGCACATATTAACTGAATTCCATATGATAACGCAGGGGGTTTCGGATTTGTGGTTTTTCTACACTCTAAAGTGAAATCGGCTGATAAATTGCTTCTGGACGCTGTATTCTCTTCAATGAGCCTCATCGCATGCGTGCTTCGTGCGTAAACACCATATTTTTTTACGCACAATACGGTACCGACAACCCCTGAGTTCGGAACACAACTTTCTAAAGCGGACGTTTCTCAAAATTATCCTTGAAGGTTCTATTGAGGAATTTATATCTGCGTTGTGATTTGGAAAATTCTTCTTGGCTTATACAACGAAAGGTTTACGGATCGCCCACCCGTACCTTGAACTTCAGAATGATCGGAGTTGTTGTTCTGGGCCATGCAAATATTAATAGTAAATAAAACTCTCAATCATTTAAGTCATGTTTGGATGCAAAGTCATGGTGATTGAATCGTTCTAAAACGTGAATTTATTCTTGTATCTGTATTGCTCTGAAGGATACCGAATGCTTTACAACTCCTCTTCGCACAGCCCAATTACTTGGAATTTCAATCCATTGCTGAAGGGATAAATGATAACAAAAAAAAACATTTCCTTCCAAAAAATCCTTTCAAATATTTGTTCATTAGTCCTGGAATGTCATCCGAAATGTAAACTCTGTAATCTACCATTTTCTCTTTCAATAATCACATTTTAAAGACCATATACGTGATTGAATTTATTCATCTTCGTCACCTCTTTTATATCTTCTAAGGCCAAAAATGTCTTTAATTTGTATTTTATTATCCCATTGTTATTACTTATAAACCATTTTATCACATCTTTTTCATTGCAGATCAATCGCTTTTTGAGGAATTTCAATCTATCCAAAATCAATGACCTGGAAGTATTTACTGCGAAGTGAGTAGAGTGGTATTATTTTTATTGCTACTTTTCACACACCACCCCGACCCAACACATCAAAAAATTTCATTTTCCATCATCACTTTAAATTTTGCTTTACGCTCACGAAATGCCCCACTGCTCGAATGGCTTTAATAGCCGTCTGGAAACGTTCCAAAAACACCTTGCTTAATTACTTCAATCCAACGATAATTACCTACGTAACCAAAATCCAGACCGGCGGTCCTTAGATTAGCCTGCCATACCTTTCCCGAGTGCGGCAAAGCGGTAAGCAACCTTTCGCTAATCTCATCGGCATTCGACCCCATCCCTCGTCGTATGGAACGCCCTAAAAGAAGTCATCACATTCCAGATACGTTTGATCCTCTTGACCCGCGCGCACAAACGACAGCAATACACACCGTCACAGCTTTCGCCGATGTCTGTAATGTGCTGTACCTAATTACTTTGCATGCCACCGGTATCCAAGCCGGGGGAAAACAAGGTTCAATCACCTGTCCGCGTATGTGTGTCTGTGTGTGCCTTAAAACCGGTGATGTTTTCATTGCCGATGTTTTCACGTTTCGGATTTTATAAAAACATCAACCCACACCCGTACCAGCCGGATTTTCTCGCGAGTTCTTTTCTTTTCAGTTTACTCATCGTCCCAATTTCTTCATCCACAGGACAAATGCGATCCCTGCCGGAACCAGTAGTGGAGCGACGAGTACCAAGACTGGACCTTCTGCTGCCGTTGGAGGTGGTGAGGTAATGTTTCAATTTTTCGGCCCCAAAATCGACTCCAGCCGGGTACGGGAAGCGATGGAAAAGATGACGGAACGAGGTCGGATCGGGAATGTGAGTCTCGTGCCGGGGACGAAGCTTTCCTTTCGTCAGGATGTTGGTTTAATGCTGCAGGTAGGTTACATTTCGCGTTCACCGAAACTCTCAGCGCTCGCCGCTATATCTGTCGGACGTTCTGGTGTTTGTTTAGGAAGCCAACGTTGGTAATGTGCATGTTTGTACAGTTTTTTCGCTGGTGGAATAGGACTTCACGTTACAGGAGAGAGCAAGTCCTCATGTTCGGAGAAGCTGCAGTGCTTCCATTTCCACTTAGCTACCGAGCTTCAGTCTTGTACGTTTCATGGAT
Organism: Anopheles maculatus; assembly: GCA_002091835.1. Lineage (NCBI taxonomy): Eukaryota > Metazoa > Arthropoda > Insecta > Diptera > Culicidae > Anopheles > Anopheles maculatus. The sequence goes on along the minus strand of KZ061911.1, from coordinate 213,077 downwards.
ACATTATTGACGGGATAGATGGACTTCGGCAGGAGTCCTTCCTGGAAATGGTAGATTATAACCATCCCGATGGACAATCCTTTCGACCAGTTTGAGATCTGTTTGGTTGTTTAACCCTACGAACCAAGCATCACGCTTACATTGATCTCGTTATCGATGAAAGATCACAAAGATCTATCTTCCCCGTAATAACTTCATCTATATTCGAATGATTGTAGTTTAAATTTAACGTGTTCATAAGATATGAGGTTTAACTATTTTGAAAGTTATGTTTGCTATCTGTATTTTTTCTCTAACTAAAAAATGTATGTTCCAGCTGGCTATCAGTATAAAATACGCATTTGCATACATCCAGACATTACAATTAAAACCAAAAATTGTTTTTTTCTACTATCGTGAATTTATTCGATTATTCCTACAATATTATTCATTGTCCCATGATATTAAGCAACCCTTTCGGTTTTCAAATTTCATTGTTTTTTTTCTGTTTCTTGTTATCGCATAATTAAACTAGCTTTAGCGTTTATTACTTCTTCAACATGGATTTCGCACTCATTGTTATGTTTTTTGATTAAAAAAACGGTATTTTATCAGCCTCCCTCAACATGAACCCAAAGCAAAGATTGATGTTGGTGTCTAATTTATTTACCTTCCATCCATTTCCCGGCGGAAAATCGATAACGATGGCCATCCTTCCATCCTAAACATCCAATTTATGCCAGCCTTAGTTTACGTCAATTTATGCACAGATTTGAACCACCATTTTTGACCCACTTGGCGCAAGTGTCAGCAAGCTAAACCGGCACGCCGGGTAATGTATACAAATTTGTGTCTTTCGGTCACAAAAATTGTAGCCCCTCATCGTCGAACCATTAACAAACGCTGTCTTGTTGCTTGGAAAATTGTACACTCTTTCTCACTTCCGGTGCCTAAACATCCGGCAGCTCAAGCACAGCCCATCCGCTATTGAGACGTATCTTTCTTGCCACTTATAGCTTAGTGTGCTCTCTTTCTCTTCACTCTCGTTTCATCCAACGCTCCGCCACATCCCGCACAGTCGGTGGTCATCAATCAAAAGGGACCGATCCGGGAGAACACCGAGTTCATACTGTCCTGTGTGGCGCAGGGCTCATCAACGATGTCCTTCCGGTGGTACAAGAACGGCTACTTCGTGAACGTGACCAAAGCAACAAGGTAAATCGCTCGAATCAACAACACGGCATACTGGCGCAGAGAGAGTAGAGACAGGGCTTTCTTCTATCAGGCTTCTACCGAACGCTTAGAACCTTTTGGCCATTTGAGCCTCATCCATCATCTCGCGGAAACCGGAGAGGCCTGAGAAAGGCCGACCGAAATTAGTTCAAAAGCTCGTTCAAGAAAAAGGCGCACGAGACTGACAGGACGACAGGATGCTCGGCCCGGAAAAGAAGAGATTCACGTCAAGCAGCACCGAGAATCGCTCCGTCGGCCGGACACTTGTCCGTGCCGGCAGAGATTGTACGGAGACGGGTGACGGCAACCTCAGGATGACGGTCTGATGTGGTTGAAACTTTGGGATTAGCTCCCGAGAAGACACCACCACTGGACGGATGAAAAGCCCGAAACCTTTGATATGTTAAACATGTCATCCAGCCGTAACCCTCAGCGGTGAAGGGACAACATACCGGTTGCTGCTGCCCACCCGGATCTGGATGCTGGAGGTTATTTCAACAGATGATGTTATTTCTTCGGAAAGCACAACAACCAAACTACCGTGTTGCCCTAAACCATCATCTCTCCTTCATTTTTTGCCACACGATCTAACGAATTTTCTTTGCTCTGTCTTCCTTTCACTGGCCCATTCCACAATGCTCGGTACGCTCGGACACTGGCCTGCTTGCGGGCGCTTCGGAACGTCATTATTAATGCAGGAACATGTGGACCCGCCTGCTACCGCTAGACTCCAAGGATCACTACACCGCCCTGCTGGGCATCAACCGGGCAAATCGTCTTGACGAGGGCATTTACACCTGCCAGGTAGGAACATAAGCTGTAATGAAGCGCAAATCGTCGAAACACGAGAGGATGGGAATCGAAACGTAACAGTTTGTAAGAAAAAACGGACAACAAAACAACAAACGGCCCTCCAAATCTTACTGAGAACAGTGAGGTTAGTTGGTCGAAGAGAGATGGAGATATCGTTTCGAGGGAAACGGCAAACACTCACGAGACAAAATGCTCTACAGACGTGGTGGTCTCAATTGGATTAGGATTTGATTGGATGGAACCTTTCCTGTATGGTGTCAGATTTAAGATAGTAACTATGCACAAGGGTTTCTTTTCCTACAAACGGAATGTAGGTTTCGTAGTACAATGCGTAGAAGTGTCTGGAGAAACAACTATACTGTTAGCGGTGATAGTTACATTTTCAAAGCTGAATAGTTTACCACAAGTGTTGATGAAAGTTACGGAGACGGGTGACGGCAACCTCAGGATGACGGTCTGATGTGGTTGAAACTTTGGGATTAGCTCCCGAGAAGACACCACCACTGGACGGATGAAAAGCCCGAAACCTTTGATATGTTAAACATGTCATCCAGCCGTAACCCTCAGCGGTGAAGGGACAACATACCGGTTGCTGCTGCCCACCCGGATCTGGATGCTGGAGGTTATTTCAACAGATGATGTTATTTCTTCGGAAAGCACAACAACCAAACTACCGTGTTGCCCTAAACCATCATCTCTCCTTCATTTTTTGCCACACGATCTAACGAATTTTCTTTGCTCTGTCTTCCTTTCACTGGCCCATTCCACAATGCTCGGTACGCTCGGACACTGGCCTGCTTGCGGGCGCTTCGGAACGTCATTATTAATGCAGGAACATGTGGACCCGCCTGCTACCGCTAGACTCCAAGGATCACTACACCGCCCTGCTGGGCATCAACCGGGCAAATCGTCTTGACGAGGGCATTTACACCTGCCAGGTAGGAACATAAGCTGTAATGAAGCGCAAATCGTCGAAACACGAGAGGATGGGAATCGAAACGTAACAGTTTGTAAGAAAAAACGGACAACAAAACAACAAACGGCCCTCCAAATCTTACTGAGAACAGTGAGGTTAGTTGGTCGAAGAGAGATGGAGATATCGTTTCGAGGGAAACGGCAAACACTCACGAGACAAAATGCTCTACAGACGTGGTGGTCTCAATTGGATTAGGATTTGATTGGATGGAACCTTTCCTGTATGGTGTCAGATTTAAGATAGTAACTATGCACAAGGGTTTCTTTTCCTACAAACGGAATGTAGGTTTCGTAGTACAATGCGTAGAAGTGTCTGGAGAAACAACTATACTGTTAGCGGTGATAGTTACATTTTCAAAGCTGAAAAGTTTACCACAAGTGTTGATGAAAGTGATAAGTGGTTGCTTTAATGGGTTTATGAACTAATTCATACATTGAAAGAGATGCTTTTGTTCCAATTTAATTGATACTTTGTAAGTATGTGATTATCCTGCTGATTGTTTGTAATTGTACTTAAACAAACGTTCCTTAAATTGTACATTTTTCATTAACCATCGTGATATGTTAGGTGATATGTTTTTTTCATAAGAGGATATCAAAAATCACATATTCGAAGTTTTAAATTCAGTACAAAACATAGGCTTTCGAGTGAAAAGCTAAACCTGATTACATGATAAAATATTATGTTCTTTCAGAAATTTTTAAACATCACTTTGAAACAAGATAGGCAATTTCCACAAAGCAATATTCTTTTCAAGAATTCTTTCAAACAATTGTTGAATCACGATTACTACCATCACATTTCAACTCATATTAAAGAATGATATTCTTTTGTAGTGAATTCGAATATATTCTCCGAGAGGAAGTACGAACCAGTTCAGAAGCTTCCAAGAAAATATTTATGAACTAATTTTCGAGAATCTTATAAAGATCCTAGTTCCTAACCTTTTGAAAAGTGTTTGATTTGGTAATTTTTCAGCTTCAATTTTTGTTGTTGCTTTTCTAGAACTTTGAAGTTAATTACAAATTCTCTACTATCGTGTCTAGACCATTTTCTAGAGAGAATTTGATACGCATGATACTACTTCTATTGTGCCGTCAAATTCCTTCCAGATTTCTACGAAATCATTCTTTGCATCTAAATTAATTCCATGAAACCGTACATATGGTTTTACTGGAAAAGGTTATACATGTTTAAACATGAAAGTTTTCAGCTTTGAAGGAAAGCTCTAAAAAAAAAACAATTCGCTTCCCATTCGGGCAACGCCACACCACCATAAAGGTGCAAAGCGAAAAAAGACGAAATTTCTTTCGAAAAAGTTTTCTTTTCAAATGCTGCGTCTGCAAATTAGTTCCTGCCCATCCCACCCGGTACGCTTCAGATGCAGTGCAGATGGGCGAATAATTAGTGCCACCTTTAAATTATAATCGTTACCCAACAGGAAGAATATTTGAATGTGACCAAAACCGTGGCATAACAACAAAAAACCTCCCCAAGTACAAACAAACCAGTGGAAACACAAAAGCCTTTCGGCTGACAGGCTCCAAAAATGGCCGCTTGCTTTTGTTGAAAGCAAAATGTCAGCATTACAACACTTCGCCGGAACAAACACCACACCGGGAAGGATGGAAGATTTCATTATTTTCCCCGTTTGCTTCTGCTGCCAGCACCGAGATCCCTTTCTTTTTTTCTTCGAGGTGACATTTTCCGTTCTTGGCAGCTTTCTTGGGCAAGAGTTTGTCGAGTTCACGTCTGTCTGTCGGTGCAAACTGTTTCTTTATTAGACACTACAAGGTCACAGAGAACGTTGCGTGTGACGAAAAACGGATGGTTAGTCCAAAGAATGTAAACGGGTTTGCGAGCAATATTCGTTCTATGCCCTATTCTCTCGTGTAGGTCAAAACACACTTAACAATCATTAATGATTCGATACGTTCTGGGGAATTATGTACGGGGTACAACATATTTCTCACTGTAGCGGAAAGCTTACGGCATTAAGGAATGCATTTGAAGATGAAAACATCATCCCATCATCGGCTGTACACAGCGACGAAGCACGACCGTTAAGAGAAAGGTTCTGGAAAGGATACGTTCTGCTAAGGAAATTATCCTCATCAGAAGAACCTTTTTAACTAACCATCCGTCGGTCTTGGCAGTCTGAAGCAGTCGGCGAGAAAATGAAGTGCGAATAATGAGCAAAGATTGCGTAAAATAGTTTCACTTTTGTGCGAATGAATTCTTCGTGCGGATTCCTTTTCACGGGCGGATAGATGGCGCAGGCCATTTCTTCCCGGTCGAAAAGCTTGATGAGCTCGTCTTCTCAGCTTTCCGGGGACCATCCACTTCATCTCGGTGGGAGGAACAGTGTGCAAATTTACATCCAGCTGTCAAACCCACCCTCGAAAGGTACGGTTAACTCACTCGCCAACAACGAGTCGGACGAACTGCTTGGTCGGTGGGATGACAAGCGCTGGTGCGCTTTAATTATGCAGCTTGTAATAATTAAAAATTAGAACAGCTTGCGCTTTCGCGTTACTTTTGTCGAGTTCACGTCTGTCTGTCGGTGCAAACTGTTTCTTTATTAGACACTACAAGGTCACAGAGAACGTTGCGTGTGACGAAAAACGGATGGTTAGTCCAAAGAATGTAAACGGGTTTGCGAGCAATATTCGTTCTATGCCCTATTCTCTCGTGTAGGTCAAAACACACTTAACAATCATTAATGATTCGATACGTTCTGGGGAATTATGTACGGGGTACAACATATTTCTCACTGTAGCGGAAAGCTTACGGCATTAAGGAATGCATTTGAAGATGAAAACATCATCCCATCATCGGCTGTACACAGCGACGAAGCACGACCGTTAAGAGAAAGGTTCTGGAAAGGATACGTTCTGCTAAGGAAATTATCCTCATCAGAAGAACCTTTTTAACTAACCATCCGTCGGTCTTGGCAGTCTGAAGCAGTCGGCGAAAGCAAAAAGCTTTTATTTGATCCGTTTCGAGCAAGATGCAGTCTTTCTTCGTTCTCTGCTTCTTGCTAACGTTCTTAGTTGTGTTCTTAATTACATTTTTATGCAAATTTGTCTGTGTGTATGTGTGTGTGTGTGTGTAAATGTATACTCCACAGTCTTGACGAGGGAAAGAAGAAATCCCATTTCGAAGAGATTATGTTTCTTCTTTTCAGAAGTCATTGTGCTAAGGCAAAAGCTCATGCCGAGCTTCTGGGATGGTTTTAAAATTCGTACCAAAAGGACTAATTCAATGTTACACTTGTAATGCGTAACGGTTTCTGGTGGGATGTAATTAATATTACATTTTCGGTTTCTTTTAAACAAATTACACAAGACAAGAAGAGCTAAGTACGCGCAAAAGCTCCCCTTTTTTCATCCCATACTATTCTGTGTATTGAATTAGGCGCCTGAAAGTATGCAGCGTGTATTTAAATTGAAACGATTTATTAGCCTTTTGTGGTTGATGACTGACCCTGCTTGTGTACTTTGGAGAGTTGTGTACGAACCTTCAAAACAGGCAGAGTGTTTTTTTTAATTAAATCAATAAGTAAACAGGATATGTGTCGTGATGGTTTAAATATTTTAAAACAATATTATTTAATCACAACAAACGCCAGCTCCACGTTACACAAAGTAATAAATGAACGGTGATAAGCACACAACAACATTGAATCCATTTTACGTATCAAATCAACCTACATTGTAATCGACCCGACGTCAAATCACGGCCCGATTCTATTAACCGGAAATCAATTCCATTTCACATGTTTGCTTGTTCCAGTTCCACCTCACTAGAATCCGGTTCAACAGCACACACCTATTACCATTGACACAGAGCTGGAAAGAGAAAGCGATGGAGCGAGACCAGGTCATGTGTGCTTTTATCGCCTTTCCCCACTTCGGACTGGTTTAGTACCGCAACTCCCCATCCCCATCGTTCATCGCACACATCGCGTGGAACATTGTAGTTTTATCTACGCCCGTGCCGAATTAAGAAATGGCCAGCCGGAGCCAGGATCCGGTTGGGAGTGAAAACACAAAGCGCAGCACAGCAAAAAAGCGCAACGTGGTAATAAATTACACACAATTTACCAGTGCACGGAATCAATTCCACTTAATTTAATTCAACAATCTCTCGCTCGCTTCGCTACTGCCCCCGAACCAGCCACTGCACGAGAAGCGCAGTTGCATTTGCAGCATTCGCAACCGAAAAGTGTACAACTCTCGCTCCCTCTCTCTCTCACTCCCTTTCACCCTCTCTCATCTAGCCAAGGGTTTCCCTTGTGCCAACAGGCACGCAGCTTCTCATGACTTCTTTACAGTGCAGTTACAGTTCAAAGCAACGTTGAGATTGAGATTGCAGCATGGTTTGTTTTCGGGCCAGGGTTTGCTTCTTAGCAAAATGGAGGAGAACAAAAAGAAAGCTAAAGCAATCTTACAAAACCCTGCAAGGGTTGGAACTTTCGGTTCTTTGAAGATCGCATCTCCCGTGGGAAGTTATCCCCTGTTCGGCACTCGGTTGCTCGGTGCTTATGTTTCATCGCAATGCATTCATCTGCATCATCACTTAGCTTCAAGATGCCCCGGTGCAATTGAATGTGCTGTTGATGTTAAGAGGAGTGGTACAATTTGGACCACTAGAAATGGGAGAGGGTATTGAAACAGAATTAATTATTTGTAAATCTTCTTATGGCTTTAAGCTTGGTGCGTTAAATTTTATCAGATTTTAGTATTAATTGTACCACGAGCTTAATTTTAGAAATAAAGTTTAGAATATTTTCTGTCAATCATATTGTTGATAACCTTTTTGATTACACGAAATAGATGTGAATTAGTGTGTACTTGCTGTCTTATTCACGTTATCGAACAATTTATAAGAAATTCCGAATAGTTGTTTGCGTTCCTTGACAAAACGACTAAATTGGCAAAAATCTACAAGGCAATTTGTGATCGTCAGTGATGGTTCCAATCTTGATGTGGCGGAGTAACTTTGAGAATTATTATTATAACCTTTTGCAGTCAAGTGAACATCATGGTTCTTTCGGCTCATGTCTCATGATAAATAAGGCCTTATCGAGTACGACCGCTTGTGGTAAATGAGTCTTTGACGGCATGGTTTCTTCGACTATGAGTCGAAATCTTATTGAAACAAGAGACCCTTTTATAAACAGGCTTGAGTGCCTAAATCAACTCCAGTACGAGGTCTCTCTCTAGACTCCATCGATAGCGACATCACTTATATAAAACTTCTTTAACCGACGAGTTCTCTTGATAATCGAGTTACTTTAGAAAAAGAAGTACCTGTCGGTCCTCAGAACTTTAAGATACGAAGGCCCCATGATAAAGGTAGCACCGCTAATGGCTGATACGAAGGGATCGGTACCTAAATCTAACTATTAAGCAACGGATAAATCAAGTCTAGAAAGCCATTAATGACTTTCTATAGATTTTGCTCGAATAAAAAGAAAAAACAATTGTTCTACTATTTTTCGACTGGTTATGTATTCACATCACATTTGAATGTTCTTAATCAAAGGTGTCAAAGGTCAAACTACAGATCTACACAACTACAGAACTACAGAACATTGAAATATTCACATCGCAATTATTTTTGCTTCTAGCACTTACAAATAAATAATTGTTTGCATTTTTAGACAATTATTTAAATGCACACAACACCTGTCAACAACACTTCTGCATTACCTACTCAATCTACCCGTACTTTCATTGAGTGCACCCAGCTATTTCGCATACTATTTCTGGACATTGCCCAGCAGGGACCTGTCTGCAAAACCGTTATCGGAAAGATAAATCATTGTCCCGAAATAAATGAACTTTGCTAGCCGGAAAACTAAGCACAGCTGTACCGACCAAAAAAAACAACAAAACAAAAACCCGAAGAGCACTTCATTGAGTGCACCCAGCTATTTCGCATACTATTTCTGGACATTGCCCAGCAGGGACCTGTCTGCAAAACCGTTATCGGAAAGATAAATCATTGTCCCGAAATAAATGAACTTTGCTAGCCGGAAAACTAAGCACAGCTGTACCGACCAAAAAAAACAACAAAACAAAAACCCGAAGAGCACCACCACACAAAATCGACACGTCTTTGACTCGAAGCGCAACGGGAAAACTAAACAAAGCGACCATTAAATGCACATTTATTTCCTATCTCCTGACAAGCTCGTTGACGGGATCGTTTCCGGCGGATATTGAAACCGAACCCAAAAAACACACTCACTCCCATATACGAGCACACCCACACACACACACACACACATGTTCTAGTCTTGGTGGTTCTTGGTGAAGTTGGTACCAGAGTTAGAGTCTAATGATTCCCCGTGCTCCATTATGCGTCTTGCTGTTGGGTCGCGTATCAAGCAGTGGAAGAACAAAGCGAGTTTACGGTGAAACAAAATACTACGAAAACAAATGAAAATCCAAACTGTGAGCACAGTCTGAGTGTGTTCTTGTGATCTGATGCTTTTTTTACTCCCCGATGATGATCCCAAACAAGCAAAACAACT
>KZ061911.1:157589-199148 GCA_002091835.1 Anopheles maculatus | reverse complement strand
GTTTAGTCTTACAACTGTTTATTTTGCTAGGTTTTCTGTTTTTGGTTTTTATTTTATTATTTCGATTCGTTTGATTGTTTTCTTATTCCCTTTTTATAACTTAAATTTAAATAACTCCCACCACTCCCATCATGATAAGAAACAGGACGTTTTTTTGAATTTATTTCCTTTCAAATCACTCTCATCCACGAGGCCAGTATTGTAATTTTCTCTCAAAACCAACGATGAAAAACATTTCATGCTTTAAACTCAAACCGAGACACATATTCCCAACCAATATCACCAGTTAACCTTCACCGGCAAGAACATCAGAATATCATTTCGGTCGCCTTTCGCCGATACGAATTTCCGATTGCTGTGTCATCGTTTCCAATTTCATCCTTACAAAACGCACCGCATTACATTCAAAACTACCACCGAAGGAAAAAACTACCTACCCAAAAACCCAAATGAAAATCCCCACAAACACCCGACGGTTCAATCGGTCTGTCTCCAAAGCCCCTCCCAAAAGAGCGAACCAATGTCATTATCATATTTTTGCAAAAAAAAAACAAATCGACCGCTACCAACGATACCGATCATCACCCCCGGCGGCTTCATTTGGAGCCGGTGAGCGTGATGGTGAGAACACGACCAAACAAAACAAAAAACAGCGGATCAAGAACGGAAAATTTACTGACAAAACGCTCATCGACCATCCCGTCAAAAAGGGATAAGCGAAATTGGAGACATCGTCTAGCAAATGGTCGGCTATGTCTTTGACGTTGGCTGAGTCCCCATCGAAGGGTTGTATAAAAGGCGCCGGAAAATCAGACTGAGACAACAAAAAACTACCACCAAAGAACTTCGTTTTCTTGCGTGCGGTTTTGCAACACCCAGTCAGTTACACGGCCCGCGTGATCGTGTAGCGATAGCGCTTGGGAGATAAGGTTGGATGAGTGTTATGTGTTGTGTATGTGCAGACATATGAGAAGAACAACATATGATGCTCGAACCCATGGTTCGGCATGAGAGTTTAGCTTACGCAAGCAAACAAATGAATAAGCTTGAAGTGTTGTACTTTATGAGATTCTGCAGCGTGGAGCCTGGCAATTGGATGAGAGAGGACCGTTTTTAAGACAGTTTATTTGTTGTTATCGTATGCCATCTGTAGTGAAGCAATTGTGCTGCATTTTCTTTATCCCTAGCAAGTGTTTACTAATGTTTGCTTTGCATTGAGTACCAGCCAATATTTCATTGGTAGGTAATGTTTGATTAAAACAGCTACAAAAAACTAAATACTTTAATCAGAACGAATTATCTCAATCATCGCGATCGTGATTTCTGCAAGCTTACTTTGACATATGTTACTAGTTGTGATAGCCATCGGTGGAACTCTTTATTTCCCACCACTATTACAGTTCAGGCATCATGCACGTTATCGTACCACAAAACACGATCTAAACCACAATGTTATGTCTGCATAATCTATCCAACACGGCAACACGACAAAAGCATTACATCAGCTCTGTGAATGCACCACCGACACGTTATCTCATTAGTTATCGTTTGCACAATGACATTTCCCCGAAGCACAACTAATAGTCCCCAACTACTAATACCACGCTAATTACCTGTCATCCAGTGTGTTATCAGCAAAACCGCACTTTGAAATGTGCATATTTTCCTTTCCGACTCTTCCTCGATCGGTTGCTCCCTTTGAACGGGTTGTGAAGAGAAGTAATATTGATTACGAATGGGAATATGATGTCGAAAAGCTAAGCGCAAATTGCTTACAGCTTGAACAAAATCATGAAGAAAAACGGAACATCAGCTAACATACGTTTCGGCCTCTACTGTATCGTGTGAACATACATTTTTTCATTACAATTTACTGGACTCGTACGATATATAGCACACGCTTAGAAACTGTGTAACTTTCAACCATAGAAAATGCCTACCACAAAAAATCCAGAACGGTTCTGCGGCTGACGGACAACGGAATAAAACATGTTGTGTGAACAGAATACGGCGTAGAAAGGTTTATCCGTGCTCGTGGATCGATTCGCGGAATGCTGGAATGTAACCGACGCGTATTAAAATCAACCTTACCACACGAACACTATTAAATGTGCGCAATTCACTCGCCTGATAGGATGCTACTATTTTATTCACCCTGTGTAAAAGTAACTGCGTACGCTCAGCTCTATTCATCGGAACCCCTATTTATATGAGAAGTTTTCTCTTTTTTCACTAAACTATGTACTTTTTCTTGTTTTTCCTCATTTCTCTACTACCACGGTTTATCATTCTCGGGACAAAATGGATACGTGAACCTATGGCTGTGGTGTAAAATAACGTAAAAAAAAAAACATACTGATCTGGATACAACATTTATCGCCACAGTTCCGAGGGCTTACGTACGGCTACCAGAAAACCAACGGGTCCAACGTGCTGCAGTCGTGTTTGAAATTTGCTACAACCCACGCTGCCACCTTTCTGCCGGGCGAAGGTGGTGTACTGTTGGGACTGCTGCAAGAGGTAAGTGTCGGTGGAGTGAAGTTCAGGAATAAAAGTATTTTTTGTTACCCTAAACAATGACAGGGCGGACGGCAGAACTATCCAGCATTACTTAAGACACCGGGCACAAAAAGGACACTCAACCTTACCACGAACAAAACGGCATTTAAATGAAGCAAAAACTAACCATTCATCACTAGCTTGTCAGGCCACCCGTTTTTTTTTTCATTGTGCCTCAGCACGCCTGCCGTTATGCAAAAAACTGTTCTAATCCTTCGAAGCGACAACTACGTTCTTGTGCGGTTTAGTTTAGTATTACCGGTTGTTTTTTCTGTGTTTGAGTGTGTTACTAGAATAACGATATAATAACTACAACAATGGAAACAAAAAAGCCACAATTAAACAACAAAAAAAATTACTGCATAAAATGTTAGGACGTATGCAAACTTCTGCGTAATTCAAGCAGGTGTAAGTTCAGCGGGGCTCGGGATTAGTGCGATATGAACGATATCTTCGTTGTTCTTTAGCGAGCTTATTACTTTAATTTATTTAACTTTAACCAACATTTTCTCGCTGCACAGCTGGTGACGGTGGTGGTAGCTAATCCACCTAAAATTCATTCCGGCAAACTGTTGCTCGCGCAGCCATGGCAGAGAGGACGATTATTCGCAATCATTTCGTCCTTTTTTTCTTTAAACAACTTGAAAGCAAAAAAACCTCCAACCCAACGCAACATTCCCATTCCCAGCCACACAGAGAGGCACAGGGTCAGCTGGCTTTTCATTTGCTTCACATTCGGATTGCCTATCCCACTGGAGAGGCTACGGTACGGCCACGGTCATTGTCGGTCGGAACAAACCCTCCAGCTCCCCCGAGTGGATGTTTGTACACGGTTGAATTGAAATGAGCAAAACAAGAGCGGTAGATGTAAAACAAAACATTTCCCTTTGGGGACTTTTCTTCGCAAGCTAGCTAAATTTTGTAACCGAATTGCAAACTCCGGCATCACCTCCGGACCGGTACCTTCATCACCACATTCATCGGAACCCCTATTTATATGAGAAGTTTTCTCTTTTTTCACTAAACTATGTACTTTTTCTTGTTTTTCCTCATTTCTCTACTACCACGGTTTATCATTCTCGGGACAAAATGGATACGTGAACCTATGGCTGTGGTGTAAAATAACGTAAAAAAAAAAACATACTGATCTGGATACAACATTTATCGCCACAGTTCCGAGGGCTTACGTACGGCTACCAGAAAACCAACGGGTCCAACGTGCTGCAGTCGTGTTTGAAATTTGCTACAACCCACGCTGCCACCTTTCTGCCGGGCGAAGGTGGTGTACTGTTGGGACTGCTGCAAGAGGTAAGTGTCGGTGGAGTGAAGTTCAGGAATAAAAGTATTTTTTGTTACCCTAAACAATGACAGGGCGGACGGCAGAACTATCCAGCATTACTTAAGACACCGGGCACAAAAAGGACACTCAACCTTACCACGAACAAAACGGCATTTAAATGAAGCAAAAACTAACCATTCATCACTAGCTTGTCAGGCCACCCGTTTTTTTTTTCATTGTGCCTCAGAACGCCTGCCGTTATGCAAAAAACTGTTCTAATCCTTCGAAGCGACAACTACGTTCTTGTGCGGTTTAGTTTAGTATTACCGGTTGTTTTTTCTGTGTTTGAGTGTGTTACTAGAATAACGATATAATAACTACAACAATGGAAACAAAAAAGCCACAATTAAACAACAAAAAAAATTACTGCATAAAATGTTAGGACGTATGCAAACTTCTGCGTAATTCAAGCAGGTGTAAGTTCAGCGGGGCTCGGGATTAGTGCGATATGAACGATATCTTCGTTGTTCTTTAGCGAGCTTATTACTTTAATTTATTTAACTTTAACCAACATTTTCTCGCTGCACAGCTGGTGACGGTGGTGGTAGCTAATCCACCTAAAATTCATTCCGGCAAACTGTTGCTCGCGCAGCCATGGCAGAGAGGACGATTATTCGCAATCATTTCGTCCTTTTTTTCTTTAAACAACTTGAAAGCAAAAAAACCTCCAACCCAACGCAACATTCCCATTCCCAGCCACACAGAGAGGCACAGGGTCAGCTGGCTTTTCATTTGCTTCACATTCGGATTGCCTATCCCACTGGAGAGGCTACGGTACGGCCACGGTCATTGTCGGTCGGAACAAACCCTCCAGCTCCCCCGAGTGGATGTTTGTACACGGTTGAATTGAAATGAGCAAAACAAGAGCGGCAGATGTAAAACAAAACATTTCCCTTTGGGGACTTTTCTTCGCAAGCTAGCTAAATTTTGTAACCGAATTGCAAACTCCGGCATCACCTCCGGACCGGTACCTTCATCACCACTCCAACCGAACGAATCGGATTTGGATAACGCTCAAACCGGAAGAAGCAGCACCTACCGGTTCTGTGTGTTTGGCTTTGCTAAAACATAAAAGCAAAAATACTCACAGCGAAAGCGCAGAAAGCGCTACAAACGCGGTTTAAATATTCATAAGTTTTATGGTGAGTGAATAATTTATATGAAAATTTAATTGCACTGCGTTTCGTGTCCGCCGTGGTAGGACGGGATGGCAGAAAACTTTCACCAACCGGTAGAGCAAAAGGTGGCCAGGCGGTAAACTTTAGTTTCGGAAGATTGTAGATTCGTGTACATGCTTCTACCGGTCGATCAGGATGCTGTTGTTTTTTCATTTTTCATTTCCTTTTGTTTTGAGGCTACTGTATCACTTTTTGATTCACGATTATTTACTGTTGCAACAATGTACTACACTTTCAATTTACTTCATCATAAACTAACAAACGGATGTGAAATAGAATATAATAATTAAACAGTAAATCTGTGTAATTATCAATTTACGTTTCCACTACCACAAACCAAACAATTAATCACAAACACACGACTGGTAATTGAAGTAATGACAAACATTTAACAACCCACTTCATGCTGCTTCCATGTAACTCACAAACCACACGCCTAAACATAGACGCTCGCTCATGGCGCTCTTATACATTTAAATGATAAACACAGCCCCTTTGTCATCCGCCCTAATCTGATAGGGAAATGTGTAATAAATGCTTCCATTCCGTTTATGTTTTGGTACACAGGTATTTAGCTACATCGAAGCGACCGGAACGCGTCACGAGCAGGAAATCGCTTCGGACATCATTTTACGCATCGTGGACGTCGTTATGCAGAACAAAGCGTCACTCAACAGTCAACAGGTTGGTATAGCTGATGAGAAACTTGGCGTTTGGATGCAGGGTGTGTGTGTGTTATTTACAGGATTTACAGCTTCTTTTTGCTGTGGTGCAAATTCGTACTTCCCGGTATAACCACCAGTGACAATCGATTGAATTAATATCCTGCAACTCACGATTGGAAAATCGATACGAACAGCTCAATCTTTTGAATAGATTATCCTGTTCCCGATATTTTTTCCTCATCCAGACGCTCTAAAACCGATCATCCATTCGTTTGAATTTAGAAGCCGACGGGCCGTTGGCTTCGAACTGGAAAACTCATCGAACCGTACCCATAACATCAATCATGGAAATTTATCGAACCGAGCATGTTTCTACGCGCACTGCAAATCGTTGGACTGTGTGGCACAATTTTCCGACTCTTTACCGTGGCATTCGCTTGGGTGCCGAAGTATGGCTTATGATTTGATGGGTGAAGAAAACCATTTTCCCCCACCTTTTGTAGCGTACCAGATCGTGGTAGTACGAATCACTGCTTCGGTATGCGCCAATTGGCACACAATTGGAGTCAATTGGAAAATTTTCCTAATTTTCCTAACCCTCACCCTCTCGCTTTCGCTCATACACTTGCTTACGTTATTACCCTTTCAGCAAATCAAGCAACTACAGGACCTGGTACAGGCAGCCGCTCTCAATCACGAAACTACGATGGCTGCTCCGATTTCGTCCTCTTCCTCGTCGGCCCTAGGACCTGCAGCCGGAACAGGGGCGAAACATGCCGCTTCTACCACGGCCACCCATCAGCTGAACTCATTCTATCTGTACACGGAAACGGTCAAGGGTCTACCGTTCAATCTACAAATTTACGGGTACGTATTGATCGGAAACGTTTCGGTACGGCTTAGTGCTCTTCATCAATGCATTTTCATTTATGAAGGAAGGAAGAATTGGAAAGCTGTTTTACGTTTACATTAACAAAATTTATTTCTCTATCGACAATTGTTATAGGAAGATTGTTTCTTATCCTTAAATTTTACTGAATTAGCCGTCAGATGAGCACAAAGTGAAACTAAGATGATTGTATTATTTATACCAAATTAACTCTAATTAATTAATGGCTGACACCGAAATGTACGCTATCTTCAGGTGTTTAATTCTGTTTTGAAACGTCTAGAACAGTAGTAAATTTTAAAAACATTTAAACCCATATCGAAAATGCGTCACATTATGAAGATTTTATGTTTAAAAAATGATTTTGTTTTACTGAACAAATACTGCAGGTTTCTTTACTAGCTATACAGAACACTAAATTCTGATTAGATGCAATGTCTAGCCATGTACAGACAGTGCCACTACTGCCAGAAACAAATCCCAAGTACTGATTTAAAATGTAAATAAAATTCTCCATCCAGACCTTTGTTTTCGCTGTGATTTGTTGCCGATTGTGCAACGAAGCGCAGTTTTGCTTCCGCATCAGAAAACGAATTTTACTAAACTTTTTTTTTGTTTCCCATCTATCTGGTGCTCTGATTTCAGCGATCAACTCTACTCTGACCAGCTGTACATGGAAATGGACCGTTCCGCTTCACTGCAGGACATCGTAGCCAACGGGACCGTGCTGGTGACGGTGATATCGTACAAAAATCTTACCAGCTTTCTGCCCCGTTTCTATTTCGCCAAAAACAGGTACGTTGCATACAACGGAGAAAAACACAGCCGTTTGCATAATTGAAACCATCATACGCGACGTTCGATAGGGTTCGGTATCGGTCTTTTACATTGCCAATCTATGTCTGCATACTACCATTACTCGCTACCTTATCGGTAGGCATAAAAATGATGGAAACATACATAGTTTACATAAAGTGTTAGGAAAGTAATTTAAGGATTAAATTTGGTATATTCATTTTTTTATAAGTTAATGTCATAAAAGTTGATAGCAATAGAAAATTTTTGAGATAAAATTCTCTGCAGATTTTGGTTGCAAATTATTTAGCATTCACTATACTTTACACCTAAATGTAGACAATTGCTTAACGCAACTCCATTTCAAACTGAGGAACAAACCAAGTTCGTATTTGGAAATTCTAACTACAATTGTACACATCCTTAAATTTGCTATACTCTGTTAGATTCTTTAATATAAAGCACCATAAAGCTTTGTTACATAGGCTCCGGAGAACAAAACCAAAAAATAACATTGTCTCCGTTTACGGAAGACGTCTCGCTGAGCTTCAGACGATAAGCTGATAAAAGAGCATCAAACACACAGCTGGACATCGTCATAACCATCCTGTCGTATCGACGTGGGTTCGCATCCGTTTCCTAGCCAATATCCTTTGCCCTTTCGGTCCGGAACGAATCCATGACGACACTGACGCATGTCTTGTGCCTACGTGAGCCCGTCTGTTATTGTTACACGCAAACAAATACGGCAAATAGGGTTTTCAAAAATAATTTTCACACTAACCACCAAATTTAACATCATTTGGCTACCATTTTTACGCTCCACAGCTTCGGTACCGACATCGACTACATTCCGGCGTCGAAAATCATCTCGAGCTGGTTGTACTACGCGAACCGTACCGGGAGCGAGGCTAACCAACCGTTACACGTGCCGCTCGAAGCTGCCCACGTGGAAATCGTTTTTCAGCATGAAAATTCACCCACCACCGAATGGATACCACTGTGTGGGTAAGTATACTCTGACCGAGTGAAAAGTAGAACGACGATGAGGTGATGGTCATGTAACGAAATGCAGCGAATTGTTTAAATAGTGACCATGAATGGACGTGGTGATGATTGCAAAGCAATTTCTCATCATCAGCTAGTGAATGGTAATGGTTTTGACATGCTATGACACTAAGTGCCAGCGTTTATACTTTGTATTCGGTTACTTTTTTATAATTTTAATCAGTTACACGATATAAAAGCTATTTTTATGTTTTAAACGTTTCGTTAAACGAAGTGCCACTTAGTTAAATCAAGCAACAGTTTGCGAAAAACATAAAGGTCAAGCACCGCTCTCCCTGCAAAAAAAGCAATATTGTGAGCTGCTTGTACCAACGATTTGCTTGTTAGCAATTTTCTTAATCTTTGCACGTGATTTACGATCAACAAATCCAATATTGAACGATTCTTTTTCTTTTTGTTTTCGAATCACCCCTCCTGGTACAAAAATTCACCAACCAAACCTCAAACCAGCAGTCTGCTTTGACAGGTATCGGTGGAAAAGCAAAGCAAAATCAGCCTTCTTTTGATGCGTTGCGGTATGGTAAAAGAAGGCTGACGTAGTAAAAACAACACACATTAGAAAAAAAAGAATCCGTTGTTGTTTCCGTTCCCTTAAAAACAATGTACGACTTTAAGAGGACTTGAAAGCGCCAAAGAACCAAGGCGCCGTACCGTAACAACGAGATTGAAGAAAAGTGTGTCCAAAAACGGGGGAATTTTTGTGCAGTGTGGGTGAACGGTTCCTTCATTCATCCTCAAGTGAGCTAGACATGCTTTTAACCGTTGTAAGCAGTTTGTTTTCGTGAAACATTGGGTGAAAGCTGTCAGAAGTGGGAAAATCCCGACAAAAATAATAGCTAAATATCATCGACAAAAAACACGTTCCGAATTTTGCTGATCGGCATACTCACGCGGCCGAGCTTTGATTCTCACATTTTCAAACTGGTTCAACCTACACATTTTAAACAACATTCGCATAAAAATACCTTGCCTAAGGTCACGCTTATCAGTTTGCTGTCTATTGTGCTAATGCCATTGATAGCCCACTTGTCGTAAGAATAGGCATTGCATAATTTGCTTTCGTTTGTGCATAACCGTCAAATTATTCGCATTTTAAATCAACGTTACATAATTCATTGCCGCGAATGCTAATTCCCCCAACGGATTTACGTGTACGGTACCAAATTCCTAGTATTGTACATCTACTCTAATTAGTTGTTCTCTGTACTCTAAAATACCCAATAATAATAATCACTCCCATGTTCTCCGACAACGTCAGAAGCGTTCGTCTGACGATTAAAATTTCGTTATGAAACAACTCCATTGATGAAAGCTCCTCATTTGATTGAATGCATCATAAGCACCACCCGGATGGGGTAGGATTTGTCTCGGGCGTAAGAACAGCATCCGCACCAGCAATCATTACACACAGAAGCACAGTAGTACATTTTCCAACTTATTCTCCTTTCGAAATTACGTCTAGAAGGCACACTCCGAACGGAATGCTTCAACGTCCAAAGCCTATTTCATTGGGAGCTCTCGTAAAATCCAATTGCTGTGTGAGGTTTGGTACTTGACAAACGCGAGCACATACAGCAAGACTTCAGCTTCACCGATACTACACAATCAATTTAGATTATCAACGATTCGACGTCGACGATGATGGCGAGTTCACAAGACTCGTACGCTTCCATAGATACGAGACGAATCGTTTTAGTCCGCATTGTCCGCGTAGACAGACATGCCACCATTAATGTTTTGTCCTTCTTCGCCCTTCCCTTTTCACAGCTACGACTCGAAGGCGACGTTCGAACCGACGTGGCGTACGGATCTATGCATCACCGAGAATCTGCTGGAAAACATCACACGCTGCATCTGCCCATTGTCGGGCACGTTCGTGGTACTGCTGGCGAAGAAGAACTACAACGTGAGTATTTCCTTTTCACAAGCAAAACATTTCTAAGCTATATCTTAAACCTTTTTCCAACCATTCCTTTCGCTCGTGTCGAACACAAAGGTCAAAGAGTTTGTGTGAAACTAACAATCTGAATAAGGAGAAAAAACATAACGAATCGTTGTAAGCGAGGTTATTGACCATTGGAACTTTTTCATTCTTTTTATTTTCCTTTTTGAAACCGTACCAAAAGCATACAAACTTCGGACAATACGACCACTGACGCTTAGTACGCTTGTAATACGCTGCATGTCAAGTGCACTGAAGTGGTTATGGTGGATTGGAGAAAGAGATAATGGTGCACCAGGGAATTTTGTCTGACCGTCTTGATGGACACTCATACGCTACATATGCGAAACTGCATTCCTGTGTGGTCTAGATGAAAAACATAAATTCGGACCAAATTGTGAATCATTCAACTTCAATCCGTATTGCCAATGTGTATGCAATGGCAAATGCTTTCTTGAGAAATGGTTCCGGAACGCTCCCAACGGTACTATGGTAGAACGCAATGAGACGAATAATAAGTGTGTTCTTAACGGCATCACAGTTCTTGTGAGATTTTAGTAATGTTTAATATTATTTCATAGAATTTTAAGCTATGACATTATGAAAACTAATAAATTGCTTCTTGGTAGTTTCATGCCTCTAAAGATATGCAATATTATTAAGATTTTCTGTACAGGACGGTTGTGCGTAGTAGAAAGCCCTTTTAGGACTAAGCAATTGATTATTTCTTCAAAAAGCGCATTTTCATCAAATCGTCCAATAGAGTGATCTGTTCATGCGTACCTTAAGGCACTTCTTGTCAACGGTTTCAATAATGTATAACTCCTCACACACACACAATCTACAATCTGTAACTATCATCCCATCACTAAGCGATACTTCAACCTCACACATGATTTCGTTCCTGATCCCCACGGAAAACCGCACCCCAGTGTCATCGAGCAGGAACCGTTTATCCTACCGGAAATAATTTTACAATTCTACGCCTCCGACGGTCTTCCTCAACCGAAGCAAAAGGAATAGCGTAAGCGGAATTACTACACTGGAAAACAATAAATTTTCATTTGATTCAGTTTAATGATACTTAAGGCACCATTAGAATACATTCCGGGTCCAATTTGCTCACCAGTACGATGCTCTCATTGTACTGGTGTGCCATCACCCACACGCCACAACTGAAAAGAGCCCATCTAAAACCTCGAAATGGCTTTTTCACCGCTTCGCGCCATTCCGGATGTAGCAAAACCGGTAAGGAAAAGCGCTATACGGATACAATGGGTGAAAGCTTCTCTTCGGTTTCAAGATAAAAATTGAAAACGGCGCCCTCAGCCTGACGAGCTTTCGGGGGATAGATTTTTACCATAACTGCTGCTTTTGCCCGGATGCTTTCTTGGTGCGTCGAATGAGATATTTGTTTGTTTTTGTTTCTCTCGCTCTCATTTGGTAAGATCTTTGTGCCATTCGCTTCGTTTCGTTCCATTGGGTGATGAGTTAAGGATGTGTGCACAGGCAGCACTCGTAGCGTCTTTAGCCGATGTTTCCGGTTCCAAATGCCTTCTGGTGTGGAGAGATTTACGTCGGAAAATGGAAAATAGATTCAAATGGTAGCGAGTTGATTATGCTAGACAAAATATGCTATCCTGCATCTGTTCTAACGCAATGCGTGTCGTTTTCGGTCGTCGTGCAACTGTTTCCCTTGCTGAGTGGTACGGTCGGTTCGATGTTCGAGCCGGTGGACCATCACTTGGCGGTGTTTGTGTCACAAATTGTGCCTGTTTCCTTTTTACCGAAACATACGCTAGGGAGAGGATTACGCGCAACATGAAGGAATTGGATCGTATCTCGACGCTTCACGCTGCTATCTGTTGTCACTCTATTTATTCCCGCCCTAGCAAGCAGCTCACATGTGGGTGACTAGAAATGGAGGCAGAGATATAGGATGGAGGACATAAATAAATCATCATTTTCTATTATACATTTACGCATCGTTGGCTTGGGGGACTGAGTTTTTGTGGGATTGAAAAGGCTCGTGAATATATTTGTACATTCAAATTGCTTGCAAAATACGATACTGCACTTGTTGTGTTACGATTATACAGCCAGCTCCTATTTGCATACGATAAGGCAGGTAAAATTAATTTCGTTGCACCATACAGCAAGATGCTAAGATAAATGTGTACACAAATCTTTTCAGCCCTTGGTGAATCCTATCAGACGTTCTGCTAAACGTATCCAAAACAGTTTCCACAGTCTACAGTTCTAGAATTTACAAGAGTACAAAACTTTAAAAATTAAGATACAGCTTTAATATAACTGTTGTATTGGGCTCGTTTCTAACTAAGTCGTTAGAAACAATCCTAGTAAAGCTTTCAGTCTAGCAAAATCTTATTATTTAGCATCCTTGTTTTGCGAATTGCATACATGTTCAAAAATAAAGAAAAGTATGCAATACGCATCACTTTACCATAGAAACAGTTTTCCTTCTTATTTGTTAATTATTCAAACACCAACCCACCAATGTTTGACACCCTTGCTCTATAGAAATTTATCTGCCAAAGTTTCCGGAAGGGAAATTCCTCGCCGACTCGCTGGGCGGTCTTTTGCGTTGATAAAAAATGCAAATCTTATTTCAAGCTATTCGAAATGATGCTCATCTACCGGGCATCCTAGCGGCAGTAGAACGATCCGTACCCGGCAAGAACCTATGTATGGTAATGCCGCAACAACCCACACGGTAGGGCAATTATCATAAATTATTAACGTGCGTGTTCCGCGCGCTGGGTGAGCGTTAGACTCGCGCGAAAGTGTTAGAAAACGACAGCAAACGAAAGTACGAGAGATGTCGGCCACACAAAAGGGGCTACAACCGGAAGCAACCACGTCGTTGATGACCATCAGCATAAAACACTGTAACGATGATGATTCTGCTGGAAAAAGATCCCGCCGTTCTTTCGATTCTACATCACGGTTTGGTAGGAACACACCCCTGTTTTATTTGCTGGAATGATGATGATACATTAAGGAAAAGCTGCAACATATACGCTTTTTTCTATAGCATAAAACAATATGTCTTCTCTCTTTCTCGTCATCTTAGAAATGGGTAGATACGACCAAAAACAAGAAGCTTGTGTGATACTTTTCTGACGTGGAAACGAAATTCTTAAGCAAGAAACAGTTTCTATCCGTCGCCCGGGCTTGGATCAGACCTAGCTTGGCAACATTTAAAATCATAAATTTATTCGACCGATCCATCTCCCACTGCCGCCAACCACAATAACCATTCTGGCGGGTTTCTTGAATGGCCATTTCTATCTACGCGCTCGCACATACCACATACCGGCTTCCGACCGACCGAGCTACTACGGCACAAGCCACCTCGAGAGTGGCATTAGTTTCGGATTGGCGCATATTCACCACAGCGATCCCGTTCTTTGTCACAGCTCCGTCACGTCACGTCGGCGACGATGTTACAAAGTTTTTAATGTTCTACCGCCCCGCTCCCACTAGCCCTACCCGTACCGGCCTAAGTGAGCAGCAACGGCATCCAGCAGCCAAACGTCAAAAGCGACACAGCCGCACTTGTCGATAGCGACCGATAGCAAAATGTGACCGGATTTGCTGGATTTCTGTATTCGTTCGTTCTTTCTTTCTATCGCCTCTTTCCTATTTTTCCTTTCGACAAATTCCTTTTTACGATTGGCAGAATCCTTGACGCACGCTTCCGGTTACCAGTGTGCGCTTTCCCTTCGTGTGCTCCGTTCCGTGTGCCAAACTCAAGGGGGCTTGAAGAATTTATGTTGCAAGCTATAAAATTTTCGATACGACTGGTTTCTTATTGAATGTCGCAGATTTGCACAACGAGTACTGGGATGATTTTTAACGTCTTACCGTCTCTGTTTGCTCACACCGCAATGCGCCCGCCTCCCTCCGTCTCAATCTACCGATCTAATCCAATTCATTCAATCCATCCGGGCGATGGCAACGGTGCCACACGGACCGACCGTACACAGTAACAATCGTCACAGTCCGCGCTGGCATAGAATTGGTGTTTATTTCCATTTTTATGTTGGTTTTTACGTGAAATAAAATGATAAGGTTATGGTTTGCGGATGCCACCGAGCGCTGCCATTGTGTCCGGCACCAGGGATTGTGACAACAAAATATCGATAACTTTAAATGGCTGCCCCGTTGGGAAAGGGAAAAGCACAAACACACAGCCGGGAGACGGACCGTTCTGGAAAGTAGAAAAGTTTGATTCAAAAGTGCGATCGTTGCATAAACAATCTTACAGATCGTTCTCCCGTCGGTCCGGCCGTGGGTTTGCCCGTGTGCGTCACATTATTATTATCGTTGAGTGCGACAACATGTTCTCTTCACGCCCATAAGAAACTGCTTTAATTGATCATTTAAAGTGTCTTAATTACCTTCAGCTAAGCGCTTTCCTGGATATTGCTGTTAAATGGGGTCTCTCTTTTCACCATCGTTTGCTCAGCAATATGCCTACAAACTACGAACCGTAGAGCTTAATGAATTCCCTATTAATCACCGAAAAAGTTTCTCCAAAATGAATTCCTCTCTACCTGTTAAACCGTAAACCTCTTAAAAATATTTCAACCTTTCTCATCGCATTCTTTCACCGCATTCTTCAGCTCTTCCAACCGATACACTAGACATGAAATAGTGTATACAAGTTCGATACAAATTATCCCCTGCTTCGTTCCATCTGCTCCAAACGGGAAAAGCGTTATGTCGGTACTTTCGTCTTCGTCATGCTGTGGCATCATCATCTGCCCGGTGTACGAAATTAATAACACTCAATCAAGCGCCAATAAACCTGATCCTACCCTGCTGAGAGGAAACCGACCGATGCTGAGAGGAAACAGAGAAGGGTTGACGCGAGTGCTGCACCACTGAAACGTTTAGTGAATTTTTAATTGCTTCCAAATTACTATATCTTCCTCCCTCTCAGTAAGCCAATTTAATGGATAATTCGGTTTGGTTTGGGATCGAGGTAAACGAATTTTAAAACGCTGCAAAGGAAACGGAAGCATCATTTCGATGATGCTTGTGCACATAAAAATTAATTGATGACCTTACGCCTCTGCCGAGTGATATTTTATTAGCTAAGGTATTAAAGGATTATGTTGTTTGTTGCGGATGTTTAAATGTGACTGTTGAAACATTTGAAGATCAAAATAGTAAATATTTTATTTCCCGCGAACGATGTTGAGTTGAATTTCTTTCGACAACGCCTAAAGGTATGCAATAGCGAGTGTTTGATTTTCAACAGATTTTGAGTATAAGATATATAACAATTGCATAGTTTTTGGCGCTACAACTCGTTCCTAACATAACGTATTTCACGTATTTCAACTTAATCACTTAATCACATTAAATTAATGACACTTTTCCCTTTAACTATTTCAACTACCAAATAATGTAAATTTTTACACACATGAACTGAACCACAATTCTAACCACACATCGAAATTATGCAGCACATTGCTCGCGCAAGGGCAACATTCCTGGTCCATTCTTCTATCCTTCTAAATACCACAACATTCCTTTCCATGAACTATAACCAAAAAAAAAACTTTTGTTTTTCGTTACCTACTTCAACCCATTTAACGAGGTGTGAGGCTGTTTCCGAACTTCTAGGAATTGCGTTCAAACGAGATACGTGAAACATTACAGCCACAAAA
The DNA here is from genome assembly GCA_002091835.1 of Anopheles maculatus. Lineage (NCBI taxonomy): Eukaryota > Metazoa > Arthropoda > Insecta > Diptera > Culicidae > Anopheles > Anopheles maculatus. Next base: position 183,011 of record KZ061911.1, on the reverse strand, counting down.
AATGCCGATGTAATTTCACCATGCTCCCCGCTGTGGGACCACACTCACACACAATGGAGTGTCTGTGACTATGGAGCGAAATTCTAAACAAACAATGTATAAAAAAGAGAACCTTTGCCGAAAAAACTTTTACCCACGAATGTTCGATCGTTATGCTCATGCCGGACGCACTCATTTCCTGCTAACCACGAATCCTACTTCTCCTTACTGGCAACTGTTTTCCATTTTGCATTCATTTCAATATTTTTTTCCTTCTGCACGCTCTATTTCTAGCCCACGGTACCGAAGACAACATCCCGGCCAATACTCGTTGTGATCAGCTGCGGATGTTGCTTTCTGCAGTCATGCATCGCCTTCGCCATCATGCTACCGATCCTGTATCAGCGGCGGTGTTGTGTGACCTTTTTAAAAATGCAATTCTGCTCCGCCACCTCGATGGCAATGGCAATATTCATTCTCGGCCTGCTGCAGCTGTTCCCGCCGGTAAGTAGCACTGTAGCGTTTGTTCCTCTGTGTGTGTGTGTGTTTCTCGTTGTTCTACTGTCTCGATACGTTCGAGCAGTTCTCGTAAGGGTGTGTTTCTTTTTATCGCTCATAGAGGGAATCCTTTGGGAGCGTACACGCAATTAAATTGTAAATTCGGTACACAGCAAAAGTTGTCATTTTCATTTCACTTGAAACGAGCTGGTTTACTGCTGCGAAGACAGTCTCGTAGGAATAGAACGATATTGTGTAACTAACAGTATTGCTGTGTATTGTATTAGGAATGTTCTACAGAACTTTGGATGGTGACTACCAGGGACTAAAGTTACTGTGGTAAATAGTCTGAAAATATACATTTTAAAGCGGCAGATCACTTGCAAATGTTTACTAATAAGCTAATTTAATTCCATTCGACCAGACATCTAACAAGTCTTGCTATGGATGGAAACTGTCTTAAAGGATGTACTCTAAGACATTAAGACGTTCGGTGATTTGGTTTCGTTGCTCTCTCTTAGAGCTCTTATGCCATAACTCAACAATCCGCACAGTTCTGCCCCTTGACATGGATATTGTACAATCAACAACCTCGAAGCCAAGAACTCAACTGAGAGCTTTCAATGTGTCAGTTGAAGTTTAATCGCTAGAGCTTTCAGATTTGTTTTCTATTATTATAGGAGAACCAAACATCAAAGCGTACAAAGCTTATTAAATAAAGTAACTATCATAAAAGTAAAAAGGTATACCTATATTATTTTTAGCATAATTAATAAACGCCGTGAGGTCTGCAATTCTTACGACACAATTGGATATCACAATTTTCAAAAAGTTTCAGCAACCAGATGATTCTAGTCATTATTTGAAGCATTGTTTGAGATTGTCACCTGTCATTTATTAAATTCATCAATTCTTCAAAACGATTTCCAAAATGCAAAACTACGTTTAATTGTGATTATCGCAGAGAGTGAGAAAAAAACAATTACTCAATTAATAAGACGGAAACTCAGTTTTCTATATGATTTTCATATGAAACTATCTTCCTGCAACACTATGCTGCACTTTCGCCTAAGTCATCAATGTTATCATAAACGTTTCTTACCAGCTTGCCTGGAAAAGTAATATGTCAACAGATTTCCCATAACGCATAAAAACAAACACGATGATCGAAATCCATTTCAAACGCATTTGCAATTTATGTGCAACTCTCTTCAAATAAATGTAACGCATTGCATCTTACCAAAGGAAAGAAGCAAAGCTGTCATCTGCGTTCGATTCCCACTCCGAAGCTTAAGCTCCTCGGGCTGATGATTACATTTCGTTTCAGCAAATTTTCCTTCCTATAAACTTGCTTCCTTCTGTCTCCCAATGGAAGCGTTTTCTTCTCGGTTGAAACGTTGCATCGGAGTTCTCATGTGCTGATGGTGCAATTTATGCTTGCCTTTTCCATTGGCTTGCAGCGTACCAAACACGCCTGCAGTTTCCCGCATTCTCTTGCCCAACGCGTTGGTCCCTCGGAACGTGCACTGATCTGGTTGGACTTTCTCATAAACGGTCCCCAAGCTCACCACGGCTGGCGTTTAATAAAATGCTTATAAATAACGAGAAACTTTGTTATCGTCGTTATTGCACCGCAACGAGGCCTCCCATGTCTGTCTGTCGCACATGTGCAAAATGCAGCACCGGCAACGGCATCGGATTGCCTCCGAAAGCTAAACTTCGACGGCGTGTGCTGTTGAAGTGCCATTGCTCATGTGCCGCGTGTTGCCCCCGTTCGGTAGGAGGACAAAAACGAAACTGCACCAGCGCACATGCATTATTTCATGCTCGGAATTAGTTTGACAGCTGTTTTGCTTAACGTCTGGCTAAAGGGTGGATCGGGCTCTTAGCTGTGGGACAGGGCAGGGAAAGACCATGTTTAGTTAGTTCCGTTTAGCCTCGTTAATAAACATGTTTGCTGGTTCTTGTTGAGACTGTGTCAGCGCACCGTTTAATGCCCTGCTTTCCGAGAACACTTTTTCCTCGCACTGTATCGCTCGAGTAAAACACTGCTCTCGAGTGCACTATCAGCAGCCCCACTTGAGTGGAACGATTGTACGTCTGCTTCAGCAAATTACAATCAATTAAGCGAAACAATTCACTTATCATCGGAGCAAACCCCGAGGCACATACCTGCCTGCCGGGCAGACACGGGCTTGTCTGGAAACAGAAGAATCTCGACTAGCAAGGCAAAGTCATTTTGCTCCTGTTGTGGCGAGCCTTTTTCAAGCAGTTACTCTGCGAATGGATGCGAACGTCTTTTGAAGTGGCCATTCATTCGAGAAGGTGTTGCTGTGCCTCTTTCAGACAAACGAAAGCGTGTGTAAACGGGAGAAAGTGAAACAATGTAGACGGGTGTAGCAATTATACTGTCGAAGTGTCGGAGTGCTTTGAGTAGGTTTTCTTTTCTTGTTCCTGTCTGAGAGCTGAGAAGAAACACTCTTCGCCCTCTTGTTGGGATTGATGCTACAGGTATGGGAAATAGAAATATGAGAATAGAAATAGATGAAAATCATCATTTACCAAAATCAGAAATTAGAACAGTTTCTACTTCAGAGAAAAGTTCTTCAATAGTTGTGATCTCGTGGTAATATTTAATATTGATAGTCTTGCAATTATAGGAATTTTTTCATTAGTTAGAGACATTCTACAAAGGATTAACGGTCAGCCATTCTCTTCGGGTAAAACACGTATATGAAAAGCTTGACCAACAATTGTTTATTTAATAGTTATTAAGAAAATATCCTAAATAAACAGCACTACTGGAAGCGTTCATTGTAATTGTAATTTTACAACAACGCATGAGTTTATACACCTAAAACTATGCAATTTATTTTTTGGCTGCTTCGTTTGGCATAATTCTATAATTCTTTATACTTCTTCGGTTTCAGAATCAAGTGTTTTTAAATAGATGTCATTCAAACCCAAACCCAAATTTTTATTTCTCTTGAACTTATTATGTGTGTGTATTATTTTCTTATTTATTTAACGATCCTGTTCGTTGAAGTTGTTTCAAAAATATAAGCAAACGTAAAACTAGACTTCAAGAAATTACCCTTTAAGTTAAAGCTTTTGTCACCATTCAAAACATCCTTTCGGATCAACCACTTCTACCCGCAGCACCCCGTGTTATTCGATTAATTTCATCCAGACCACAACGAACGCACCCGCTTCGTGTAGTCGAAAGTCGATCAAGCCCGGGCAGGAAAACTTTTCCACTTTCAGCATCCGAGAATTTTCCTAATTGAATTAGACGTTCAAAGTTTTCACTTTAAAAAATGAACCTTGCACCACCACCATCGAATCCGGGCCCATTGCGGATCTTAACGATCTATGTTTTTTTCTTATTTTTTCTACTTTCGCTCACTTTCGCTTTTCGCCTACAACTGCCACACACATAGTTGGGGAAAAAGGCATCGGCACAGCCACAGACTGACCGTGATTATCCGCAACACGTCAACCGTGGCAGCAAATCGAGCAGAAACTCTTTAACGTGAATGACCTCGAACGATCATTCAACCTTTTGCGTTGTCTGAGCGAAAATTGTCCCCATAATGTGAACTGAAATCACCCACAAGCCGAAAGTCAAAGATATTGACACGGCGAGAGTGAGGTTGCGTTTGGTACATGAACAGTCAGCCACCAGTGTGTTCCGGGTCGAGCGACTTCTCTCTTCATTTAATGTTCCGCTCCGTTTGTTATCAATATTGGAATGCTTATGGACACATTTTGTCATTTGTATGGGTTTTTAATTGCTAACGCAATCGAAACGAGTAGTGCGTAGGAATTGCAAGCGTTTTTATTCGCGACGGCCAGAGCTACCAGGCGTCTCCATCGATATGGTCCGTAACGCATTTTAAAGTAAATTGGTTTCAAACTTGCTTTAAATAATGGATTTTACTTCTGTAAATGTTTCTAAATGATGGCAAACAGCACAAATATTCTGAAATAATGTGTTCTTTATAACTAGATTAAATTTTACACGTCTGTTATGCCGAACCCAACTACTGTAGAACACTTTAATTCAATTAATTTAAAACAATTTCGCATCCTTATAGCTTACTGAATATCTAATCTCTTCCGTATTCATTTGACAAGTGTCCACTGAAGATAATTAAAGTTAGATTACAGCTAAGGCTACCCCTTTCACTCGATTTGAGACAGTAGACATCACTTCCCTACCAATGGCTGTGGAACATTTCCCCGGAGAAGTGGAACATACTACAACTAATTCGCAAAGTCATCCACCAAGCCACTCCTCCCAAAAACGCCTCTCCATGACACTGTTAAACATCCATAATCGCTCGAAAATGAATGCGTTCACACTTCCACTCAGCACGCTCGGTAGTGTCTAGTGTACGGAACTTCCGTGTCAAGGATTCCGTGACATTTGTCGCTACCGGAAGGATAATGCATCGTTTTCGCTAAATGCACCCGGTGTGCGAAAAGCACGAACACACAGACACACTCACACACACACATCTACAGAATCCCATTGAATAGTCATAAATTGCAAACTCATACAGTTCGGATCACGTCACACTAAAGCAAGCACAATTTTCCTTGAATGAACGCGCACAAAAGTCAACAAGTTGCCAAGTGCACTTTCAGTCCGATGGTTGGCATACCTATTTTCGCAGTGCAATTTAGTTAAGTGTGGGGCAAGAGATAAGCCCTGTTTGTGTTTTAAAATTAATCAACTGTGCATTTATTTAGTTATTTTCATGCGATAATGATATCAATCCACATTCTAGTTATTTTTTTGTATTAATGTATTAACCTCCTACAATTTCAATGCTATCAGTTCTGTATAGTTTGCGATAAACAGATCATGTGACTGAAAATTATAATTAATATTAATATTTCAAATGCACGATTGTTCACAATCATGAACACTCCGAAACGTGAATCGACTGAGCATCATTATTAACACGAAGTGCAATTCATTGTGCGAACACACGTACATAATACGTGAAAAAGTCCCACCTTATACTCCAATTTTTTCATTCACTTGTACGAATCTGCCCTGAACAATAATGGGGAACAAAGATAATGAAAAAAAGCATCTCCTGTCTAGTCCTATAAACGATTTTGTGCGCGTGTAATGATGACCATCCACGGCCATTGGAACGGTTTCCGCGTCGCTGCACTGGAATGCGTCGGAAATGCTCATAACATTTCGCACATGCATCACCGGCACATTATCTCACCGCAGCAAACGGTCAAAGCGGAATCGTTCGATCGATTTTAAACGAACCGATCCGTTTCCCGGGCCAGCAAATATGCACGGCATGCACTTTAGAGTGCAGGCAAAATAATCACAAAAAGATACACACACACACACATTTACACGGGGACCCAATGTAACCGGTACACAAGGTAATGCTTGTAAGAGTGCGAAACAGTGTGGAAGCAACCGGAACCACGGGTCTCGAAATTGTTCGTGCTTGCAGAAAATCCGTGCCATATCGAGTTATCCGGCGACGTTAGATAACTAGCGAAAACCGGCGCGAAAAACGTTGCAGTATGCAGTTTTCCTTCCCGAGTGTCTCGTTTTCATACTCTCGCCCCACACAGCAGTACTGGAGTGGACATAAAACTGGACGAGATTATTCGCAGATCAGCAAAAAACCATCCATCTCTAGGGTTGGTTTGCTCGCGTTATTTTCCCTACGCACGAAAGACACACTCACGCACATGCACACGTGGGACGTACGCACACGTGTCACAACACACATACACACACACGTGACCATCGGCCACTTTATGGTAACGCAAACGAACGCATGCTTACTGTCAAAGGTACGCGAATGCAAAAAGGCAAAGAACCTCATCGCGTTTTACCGGACGATGCCTACCAAAATGACAATTTTTCCCTGCAGGGAAAACCGGGCCGGCGTGAGAGGCAAGAGTGTGGACGGATAACGGATGATGTTTCACGCATTCATAAATAAATAACGTACGAGCATAATTTATGCCGTTGTTCAACCGCGGTGATGGCGTTTAAGCCTGTTGCACACACGCACCTCCAACCGTGCGAAACGAGGAAATGAATGCAGTTGGTCATTTTGCTCTTTGAAAATTGATATCATTTTCAGTGAAATGGAACGGTTTTTAACTGTCCTTGTTAGTGTTGTCTAACTTTAGCAGATGGTCTCGTTTTTGTGTTATTTTATTGTCAGATATTGTTCAACGAACAATTGATTTATGCGTTTTTTTATTGTGAAAATATCACATACTTGAGATGTTTTTCCTTTTAATTAAATCATGACGAGTTGATACCTGAAGCCTCAAGGAATGCCATAGGTATTTGGAACGCAATACACTGCATGGGGAGCTTAGTTAGGAGGTACGAGCGAATTGAGTCACTGTGAGATAGATCTGACTATACAGCTACGGGCTGACTATACAACTACGGGTAAAACTAAATCACAGAAAGCTAGCAATAGCAGGCCAAGACCTCACGAGGTTGTAATGCCAATGAAGAAGAAGAAGAGATAGATTCTAAAGAAATCTTCTTCTTTGCTTTACGATCTGCTAGAGCGAACTAGACTTATCGATAAAACGTAGCGTAAGGATAGGGAATGGGATTCGATTCCCTGTCCTGCAGGATCCTGTCCTGCTAATCTATATATCGTATCTGTCATAATAAGGTATAGACGAATTTCTTCCGTGCAATCTTCAATCAGCACTACTTTAGCACTATCAGTCAAAATACAATTCATTAATTGAGCAATGCGGCCACACCGTCCTACATAATCTTTCTTTATATGCCGTGGGTATGATCTATAAATAACTTGCAGACGAGATTTTATATTAACAGCATCCAAGGATAGAAGTTGTAACCATTATTAGTTCACTCATTATAATCGAATTCTCAAATTCATCTTCAAGTTATTATCATTTGTTTCGCCTACACCCAAAATAACCCACACATCTTCAGTAAGAAAGGTACTTTTCAATCAAAAACCTATCAATTACCGAACGGCAAAGAAATGGATAATCCTAAAAGCTACAGGCAATACAGGTGTACTGTTTGACTGTTTGACTGTGTTATCTTCCGTCCTTCGTCTTACGCACCATGACGTCTTAATCACAGCGATACAGCTGTCAAGATCCTGTGTTTAGTGATAAAGCCGTCAAAAAGCACCAAACCACTGAACTACCCACCCATTTATGACTGTGCGCCCGGTTCCGGTTCTATCTTGCTGTGCGTCTTTAGGTCTTCTTCTTCTTTCTTGGCCTAACGACCTCTTAGGTCATGCCTGCCATTTCTGGCTTACTAGACTTATTGTTACCGCATAGTTGGATAGTCAATCCTCACTATGGGGGAACGGCCCAGATGAGACTTGAACCCCGGTCCTGCCGTGTGAAGACCGGCGCCGCTGTCGCATCACCACCGGGCCGTCTTTAGGTCATCGCTCGCTATTTGGGCAAACGGATTCGCCTACGACCCCAGTCAACACACGGCCAGACTGTCGCTCATACGGGTAATTAACCTTATTAAATATGTCATCCTACCGAGCAGCCGGCTGATACTAACTGTCCATAGATAGTTCATCGGAAAACCACCTGAAGCAATGGTAGACACTCAGGAACGAGTTATTGTCCTGCCGGAGACCACCGAAGGAACGGGTTAAATAAATTAAAGCCTTCACGTGTGTCAGTGGATCTGTTGTGCAATGCTCATCATATCTCGCTACCCATTTAAGGGGTTGCGTTGGCGCGTGACTTGCATAAATGTGATTGAAAGTCAATTACTTACGTCTCGCTTGAAGTCACGGTTCAAGTGCCGCTGCAGTCAACAAATCGATCGTACGCTGTGTGTATGTGTCGTTGACATGCTAAGTCGAGCGTGCAACGCATGACGACCGAAGGAAGTAAACCGTTGTCCGGCGAGGTTCGGCACCGTGCTTCTGGCACATTAAATTGACTTCCATGAAAATTTAATATAGGACCATTGGAAATTTCAGGCTAAATACACGTTTGCACTTCTTGGGGCCTGTAGTTTATGCTGTAAATGAAAATTAATGATGCCAGAGCTTCTCCGAATGAAACGATTTGCGTACAGATTGATTAACAAAGTATGTGTCATAATGGTGAACTCGTTCATTGATATGGAAATGATTCACGACAGCGTGAAATGCTTTCACAAATGAAACTGAAAAATTGTGATATTGGAATACCCGTAAATAATTTTAGTAAAAATAATTGTTCTTAGAATTATAAGTTTTTCTATGAAAAAAAAATGCTGCAACAAGCTGGCAACAATATTAATACCAATATTTATCTTATCTAATCATAACATCTAATTAAAACCTCTACAGAAAACCATCATTAATATATCATCAAAAGATATGTAAACAAATTATATTGCATGGTACATATATCTTCTAGTCCTCTTCCATAGACTATATATCAAGCAAACTCTATACCATTCACTGAGTCACTTGCCTCAAATCTTCCTGTTCATCTCGTAACGGTTTTACAATAAGGTCAGCACCACTGCACCGCATGCACATGCATCATAAACCAATCGTCAATTTCTTCCTACTTCGGCATATTACTCTCCGGTCCCTTTTGCCACAGCTGAAACACTCGGTTGTTAGTTTACTGCTGTTCATTCCTTCAATAAATTTCACTTAATTTATTATCCACCAACAGACACCAAGCTAAGGTATCCACCACTGTATCATTGTTTCTTGCAAGGATCCAACGATCCTTGTTTGGTGTGTGCATTGGTTGAATGGTAAGGCAAACAAGGAAACCACTTGCATCACAATAAGGCAAAGGATGTACCAACTGCCAGATGTTGCCACCGAACCATTGTTAGCACCATGAGCAACTGCATGCAGAAGATGTGGGACTTGGCTTTTGATTTGGGCACGATGGAACAAAACAATGGCAATTTGCTTACCAGTTGTGTTACATTGGTCCTTGTCGGTCTCTTTATTTAGCTCGAGCATCATCGTCTGACAATCGTTTAGACTGGATTTTCTGATGGTGCACCTTCAAAACATCTAAAGTTTTGGGTTCCAAATCTCTTAAATATTATATTTCTTTGATCACCCGATAAAAACTGACAAACGTACAGTTACAATCCAGAGTAATTGAGTGTTTCGACAACAAAATATTTTTAAACAATTACTATCGCTGTAGATAAGATAAGAGAAGAACTACAATAATGTATGATGCATATACATGTATGATACACTCAGCTTCATTGGTATTGAAAAGGATGATGGTTTGTGAGTGGCGAGTATAAGTAACCTATAGAATAGAATATAAGGTTGACCTACTGTAAACGATTTTCTTAGAGCATAGAGATGCATATGAGCTTGAAGTTGAAGGATCTACATTTATTCGAATATAATAGTTCTTATACGCTTCGTCCTCAAGTAGCACAGAGAACGCCAAACAAACAAACAAAAAGCTATAAAAGATCAAGCTTAACACATTCGCACGTACTGTATTGTCATCTACTATAGGCACTTGATTTTACAGCAATTGATTTAATTCTCCTAAATCTTCTACAGAACGGTTTTACGGATTTAAACTATTTCACTAAACCAGTTAATCTGCTTCAATTTAAAATACGGCATGCGCTGTATGTAGACCTTCTTAAGTGGCAACAAACTCCGCATCATGGAGAGTTTTTTTTTATTACCCATTGATCCGTTTTCGTTAAAACATGACTGGAGCCCTAAATCTCTGTAATGCACAAAATAGTCACTTTCATTAACCTTGGACCAAACCTTGGTTGCAGTTTCTAACTTATTTGTTTTAAGATAACAAACCTACAAAGAGAATTAAAAATTAAAATATTAAATCATTTAAATGGCTCAAATTAATATCTTTAAGATAACTTCGACCATGTCGAGCCTATGCGGGGGTTTGGGTGGGATCATCATCATCATCAATATAAAAAAAGAATGGTATATTTAATGTAGAAATGAGTACCTAAAATAAAATATTTTACATAGGACTTATAGAGGAAAAATCTTCCATATACTCTACTCGAGCAAATATTGTTAGTGCTTTTTGTGATGTCCAACATCTCTCAAGATTTATTATCGTTTCCCATGAGTATGAATATTTTTTCATTGGTCTTTGTTTTCATTCGAGCATTATTTTTTCCACAACTCACCCTCATTGGTGTTCAAGCGTATGACAAAATCACTATTTACTGCACCACGCTCCCGTTTGCACCAGTACGAAATATAAAAGGCACGCAAAGCACGTTTCCGTGCTTTTCCGTACAGTTGCAACTTGTTTTCATTTCCGTTTCGATTTATTCCTTTTGCCCAATGCACCATTTGTAGTTTTGAACGATTGTTCCTTTCTTTTTCAAGCATTTCTTTCTGGCTAGCTAGAACCGAAACGTGCTTCCTGCACACGTCACCTTTCTATCAACTCGGTACGAAAAGCAAGGGCAGCACAAAATAAAAGAAAAACATTTTTCTTTCGATTTTAGTCACATTTTTTTCCAATCCTGCAACTCCTTCTCAACATTCCAGCTTGTGACATCTCATCTCATCGTTATCATCATCTTCATATTCGGATGATCCCTTGTCGGATCACCCGAGCTGCTGTACGGCAGCGTTTGCTAGTGTGCAACGATTTGTGAAGCATTTTTATGCTCACGAGCAAAAGAAAAGCGTCAAATCAAAAGAACATAGAACAGATGCGACGAGATGGTAGAATGGTAGAATACGGAGCACGGAGGACATGCACCGGCTGACAAATATTGCTTATGAATTTCGGAAAAGTGAACCCAATGTGTTTCCAGGTTTTATGCTGCTGCTCTGACTGTATCTTTTTTATCCTTCCTTGCATTTGCGATTATGTTCTCCGTTGCAAGGTGAAAGAAATTTTTGATCTATTTGCCGTTGTTTCTTGCCTCATAAAACACTCCCTGTCAAATGCGTGACTCACCGAATCCGGAGTGTATCATTTGGCAATTTATGAATAATGCTAAGCTCACGTGTCTCCCATTTTTAAGGCAACATAATAGCTGTCCATTATCACTCAATTAAATTGCCCAATTTATATGTTAATTTTACACTCTCTGTCCGCTGCCTAATGCCTAGGCAAGCAATTTGACGCCAGCATATCGATCCTGCTATCGCTCAGTGTTAAGGTACCACTTGTTCTAGCGATAATTTTTCCAATTTCACACAATTTGTGTCATAAAACATCAACTGAACCCTTCACAAAAACCCTCAAACCGCATATCATACCAACAGGGAAAAGTTTTCCCATTTTTCAAATCACTTCCTCATGCCGTTCTGAACAATTCTACAGCAGCCTCACGCTCTCGGTGAGCCGGAACTTTCATGAACCGTGCACGTGCGAAACTGTGCCGGTGTCAGTGTTGCGAACTACCATTTGCGTTCTACAAAATGATCGGACAGACAGGTGAACCTGTTTGATGGGCAGGGCTTGTCAACGATTGCGGTGTACTGGATCGAAGTCCCCGTTACGATGTACGAACAGGCCAATAAATTTCATTTTCACTTGATTGATAACCAATTCCAAGAGCCCGAACGTTACAAAGTAATGCCCCAAGGGCGTACGGTACGTGCACCCAAACGGACGGTCGTGACGCTAGAAACAACACTCCAATCTTAGGGTCAAAGTTTCGCTTGCAGGGTTCTGAGAAATTATTGAAAGCTTCCAGGAGTGTCTCAACATTTAAAACCTGTACAGCATCAAATATCTTTCTTTTTGCTTCCAGGAATATTAAAATAAATCATTTAAAACGTTTTTTTTCTATCCATTGAACGGCAAAGACATCAAACGTTCTCGTGTACCAGGGGAAAAAACAATCAAATTCTCTGGAATCTTATTTTAACCGCAGAAATACGTCTGTTTGATTTATGGCCGGCACTAAGTTGCCATCATCACCAAGCTCTTCATCATGCAGTAGCAATTCCAAGACATTACAAACAGGCGAGAGAAAGTTTAGCTTCTTGAATGGTAGAAAATACATTCACTTCCCCTATTCAGAGTTCTACCTTTCTAATCCCTCCACCTTGGAACTACAGCGGGCAACCCATGTGGGAGATACTTACGATGTCCATCAATTGCCTGATGCATCGAAACCACAGCACCCAGCATTCACCGGTGAGCACCGGTTCAGTGAGTTCATTTATCACCAAGGAATTAATTGAGTGCTACCGGGCATGTATGAGCTGCTAATTTGACGTACCACCGTCCTGTGTCCAATGTGTCCGGAGACAGGAAATTATTGACGTTATGCGTCACGGCCGGATGCTAAGATCTCGACTAATTGGGACAAATAGCGTCGCATTTGTTGTCCATTCTGAAGTCCCGGTAGACACGGGGTTGTCTCGGGGATTCTTTCTCGGAGATTCCGAGTCAGTGCAGCAGAATCACTCTCCAATCTTCTGTCCCCCTGCAGACTTACGGCTGCAAATGGAATGCTCTGTTTCTTTACCGAGAAATGAAAAATTGTGCCTGCTTTCGCAAACTGCACAACAACACTACACTTGTACGGGAATTGAAACGATTCCCACAAAACCATGACACCACGAACGAAAGCAAAGGTGATTCAGTGCTTTTATAAAACCTCCGTTTCCATGTTTTTCTCGGCTTTCTATTCCAGGAATGGTACGCACTGGTGATGGCCCTGCTGTCCGGTTTTCTGCTGCTGAGCACCTCCACACTGGTCGCCATCACCGTCCTGGTGACAACGGAACTGCACGGCCCGAGCCGGAAACTGATTGCCGCCACCAACCTGGCCACCGGTATCTCGGGCAGCATCGGACTGAGCTGGTTTCTGCCAATCCTTTGCGCCACCTCGACACCGCTCGTGTACAATGTGATGGTCGAGTCACCGGCGCACTGGTGGCATGCGTCCGATTCCTTCGGTTTCGTACTGTTCGTCGTCATCGAGGCACTGTTTGTGGTGCTGTTCGTGCTGCTCTTCATCACCCTCATCAAGCGGCTACTCTATCTGGCCCGAAAGCACGACAAACACAACACCTCCATCCTGCGCAGGTAAGTAAAGCACGGTCTTGGTACTAACTGCTAGCAGGAATTTGTTCGCGTTTCTGCATTTCCTTCTCTTGCTCGTCCTTGATTACGATAACAACCCGGTAAGTGCACGACTCGAAATTCGATACATCGTACTTCTCCTTGCTGCATTGGGATCCTCGAGATTGATGCTTTTTGCTTTCCACGACGTCTGCTGAACGACAGAAAAAAATTGCTCTCCAGATGCTTCAAAACATAAGCTTATCATTCGACCACTCGTCCGGTCGTTCGGTCGTTTGTTCGTTTTGCAGTATGCCGGGCACTGCTTCATTGGCGATGTTGAGAAGCAATTTTTAGAACCGTTTTGAGTTTTACTCTCCCATCGTTCACTGGTTCTCAGAAGCAAGTTGGCAAACATTTCCTTTCATCCATCGATGCTTCGAGTACTCGTTTTGAAAGCAGCAAAATCATTACGCCATCTTTCGGGAAGAGCAAGCTTCATTTTCAAGGCTCTTTTTACATGCTTCCGTTGCCGATTGAATGATTTCCATTTCCATTGAACCCATTCCATTAACGTAACATTTTCATACTAGACAAATGCGTCACTGGTAGGGAGCAAAATGTCTCGCTTGTAGGGCATGCACTTATCCAAATCAGATTTAATCTGAATGTTTTTTTTAAGGGTTTAGAATTGACCTGATTTTGCAGTCGTAGTTATGACGCATGGAAAGACCTTTTTTGTTTTAATTTCCACTGTAGAGTGAGTATGGTTTTAGTGGATATGTAGTCTAAGCTTCAGGAAGATGGTCGCAATTAGTGTTTTTCTCACCGTAAAAACATGTTCTAGAAGACCTGACTTTTCAATGACGAATGATGAATGATGTTTGGGACCGATATGCTTAATCCATGCATTTAGGTATAGTTGTTGATTATAATTCCTTTATAAGCTATTTAACAAGCACAGTCTCCAAAACTAGACAAATGTCTATAATAATATGTTATCAACATTTAAAGAAAACGAATTAAAATTATTTATACGTTTCATTTCTTTAACCTTTCGTTCCTTCCATTTAGCCGATGCCTTCTTTTTCGAACGTGTTCCAATTTAAACTCCCCGGAGCCCTTTTCTGTCCCTTTCAGGACCACTCTCACCCCTCGCGACTATTTAACCTTTAAAGTTCGTGAATATCGCATCGCAAGCGTTCCTATGCAAATAACATTCATCGATGCCAGAGGCCGCTGTGGGACACGTTTAACTCTTTAAGCAGATAATAACCGTCCATTGGGACGCAAAGGACCCAACAAGGCCGGGATTTTTCCATTTCCGCACATCTCGGCAAACACTTGCTCTCTCGGTCAACAAAGGACAATCGAAGAACATCATCCCGGGACGGAATATTATCCAGTCCTTCTGTCCTTTATACGTCTGAGACAAAGTTTGCTTTGGTACTCTGTCTGAATGTGTGTGTTTGGGTGTTCTTTTTATCCATCTCCGTATCCGATTCAACCTACCCGCAGGCAGTGTGCTCCATGTCTGTTCAATAGAATTTATTAAATTTGTTTTCCATATGGCCTACGATGGATTCCGCTGGCCAACGCAGCCGGCGTACGCGGCTGACACCATCCTAGACCACCCGGCAAAGGAACCGGAAAAGTGTTAGCCCTGAGGTCAACTGACGGGTGAAGGAAAAGATGACACGAACAGGAAACCTTTCCGATAATCTGATTACGAGAAAAATCGAACGCTCCAACGAGAAAGGATGCGCAACGACGCTGGAAGATGAAATCATTCTATCGTCCGTTTCGTCTTTCCAACTCCAAAAACCCTGAGAACCCGCGGATGCATATATATATATATATGTACGTGGCGTGTCTGTGCGATAGGCTTCGATGGGTTCGTTCGTTCGTTCGGCTTCGGCATACCGCTACCATCCCCAAGGGTTGACTTGTTGAGCTTGCTACAGACCACATCCGAACCGTAGGGATATACACCTTCTGGATAGATTTTTCTTCTACCCGGGAACTCGTTCGAACTCCGAACCGTCCGGAGTTGGGCGGTGGATGTGCTAGAATGATTATATCGATATCACACACACACTCATTTCTCTTGCTTCTTCAGCAGACCCACTACGATGGACTGCTCTCACGATCGTGCCGTTTCGATTGTGGCTCGGGGGAAAACCCGGGTTCAAGGATGTTTTTGCTCCTACGCACTAGAATCTATTTATTTATGAACCTCAAAACCGAAACCGACTTGCTTGCTGCTGTCTTTTGCGTCTTCACTTTCCATCACCGCGGCCCGGCCGGTCGGTAAGGAAAGTGAAGCAAATACCCAATTGGGTTGCCTATGGTGAACCGAAGAAACAATAAGCAAACGGATTTCCCTGGAATCGTGCAAGTAGGCTTTGCCTTTGCACGTGTGTGTGAGAGTTTGTTTTCTTCCGTTCCCGCTACCACAGATCAACAAAACAAAACAAAAATACCTTTTAACCGTCTCGTCTCGTTCGGCTCGTTCTCTTCCTAAACCCGAACCTTTCGATCGTCATTATCCGCATTCGAGTAAACTGCTTTAAGTAAAGAAACACAACCACGCACGTTCATACACTCACACACTGTTCCAAGATTCCAAGAAGCAAATCTAAGTAGCGGACAAAATAACAAAAAAAGGGAAACCCCGACGCTTTCCGTGTTCGCCTCTCATTGTGTTCACAATGCAAATCGAAGGAGAAAATTGAATAAACGTCGTTATTTATTGCCGTTTCTGTCCCGAAGTGGAGTGGCGTAAACTCGTATCATC
The DNA here is from genome assembly GCA_002091835.1 of Anopheles maculatus. Lineage (NCBI taxonomy): Eukaryota > Metazoa > Arthropoda > Insecta > Diptera > Culicidae > Anopheles > Anopheles maculatus. Next base: position 166,699 of record KZ061911.1, on the reverse strand, counting down.
TTGGCCCGTTTTGTGCCACGGGCTACTCGGTACCGGTATTTCATTGCTGCAATAACCATTTGAGCGTTATCGAAAACTCGCCTAATGGTTGTAGTTGGAATGATGGTAATAGGGCATAATAGTAATCTGGGCTGTATGTTATTATTTTATTATTCAATCAGTGAAAGTTTTTCGTTGTGGATCAGTTTGTTGACTATTTTAGAATAGTTTTTGGTTTGCGCTTCATAAACCATTTAGTTTTATCTATGTTCCGGTACGTTCAATAAACTATAGCTCAGTTACACATTTCGTATTTAAAATGGATAAATTGTTATTTATGTTGCTTGAACGTTTGTTGATCGATTTTTTTTATTGTTCCAAATCATGTAAAAACTGTAAAAGATGTTATGCTTTACAAGGTGTTAACTGATTGTCGAAAATAAGTTAGTCTTGGTGAATTTAATTATAATTAAAACTCCTTAAATTATTTTAAAATTAAATAAAAACTTTAAAAACATGTCGATCACCAGAAAGCCTAGTAATTAGTATGTTTACGCTTAGACGTCAAAGTAACTGGACGTTTCGTCAAGTTTATTCATGAAATATTTCAAGAGGTACAGTGAGTAGGGATGAGTTTCGCTCGCGTGGATGACACTCATAAGAAAATTATAAATAGGGCAGAAAACACAATTACACCTTTGAATTTGGAATCTGAACACTACATTTAGGTAAATATTGTAACCCACAAAAATCGATCTGAAACTCCGCGATTCTTCATAGTAGTTTTATTAATGATTAGTTTGTAGATCTCTTTTGTTTGAATAGAAAAGTACCGAAAACTGTTGTGGATATTCAGACCTTAAAGTTGTATTGAAAATATTCAATTTTGAGAAAGAAGGACAAATCACTTTTAGCTAAACTTGTACGAGTAAAATTGTAGTTGTAGTTGTAAAATTGTAGCAACAAAGCCTACGCATATTGATCAAACAAAGTGTTGGATTATTCATGTTAGTTACTTTTGATCGGTTAATTCCTGCCGGTGTTTCTGAAAATCAATCAAAGAGATGCAATTTTAATATCATAATTTATTCTTGTTGGTAGCTGTCCGGTGGTAGTTGCGACAGCGGCGCCGGTCTTCACACGGCAGGATCGAGGTTCAAGTCTCATCTGGACCGTTCCCCCATAGTGAGGACTGACTATCCAACTATGCAGTAACAATAAGTCTCGTAAGCCAGAAATGGCAGGCATGACCTAAGAGATCTTTAGGCCAAGAAACAAGAAGAATATTCTTTGTATAATGTTTGCGTACTTCAGTTTAAGTTGTTGCGGATTAAAATAAATCGTCAAATCTACCATTATTTCTACAAAATTTCTAAAAAAGACTTTTCTGGCCCTCGAATGCCCTTGACCTCCCTGTTGCGTCCTGCAACAACGGCTGCGTCCTGCAGCCGTTTCTTTCGATACATTTGAACAGCTTCTTTTAACCTGGTTACACACGACATATATTTTACACTTAAAAACAATTGCGGTTTCGTAGCGTTCTGTTTTTCTGGTTACATTCTAATCGTGGTCAAGAGGAGCGGGTTAAAAAAACTTCTGCTCTCTCTGCCAGTTTTGTATCGAAAGCGCATCTTTCGCATCTACTTACGCTTCCTTCTACTACTCACGCATCTCTCCTCGGTCACTTCGTGCGTTCACCGATTAGGAGGAACGATCTCACTAGATTAAGGTACCTAGCGACGACTACCACTTGAACCGTTTTCAACACTCCCATTACATGCTTTCCTGGACTTTCTTTTACCAGTCAGCCTTGCGTATAGAGAGGCAGTCCTTATAGGATTCGATACTCTGTCCTACCGTGTGAAGACCGGCGCCGCTGTCGCATGTAACCGCTCATGAGAGAAGAGATTTAAAGGCTTTTTTTATGTTTATTTACCATCAACGGTTATATCAATATAACAAACATATTTCATATGCTCTTTACTTCCATGTGCCAATTTGGAGCTTACTTTCTCTAAACCATACAAGCAATTAATTAAAAGGCATTACTTTCCATTACACGATCAAACATCGATTCGCCAAAACTAAAATTCTTCGCTTTCCCATTTGCTCATTCGCACTAGCGCTCAATCATTCCTCGCCGTACGTTGCCCAAAAACCGTTCCAACCAATTGAACAACAAATCACCGTGAAAACGTCTGAATTTGGTGAACCAATTTCGAGAGGCACTAGTGAAACCATTCCACATTTCCAACCTCAAACCCTCACACACACACAAACACACACTCATGTATATTGCAAAGCGTAACGGAAATGGTACTGGGGCAGAAAATAAAGTTTAATTTGTTTCAAGTTTTTTTTTTATTTTCTCAACCTAGTGCCAAAACAGAAGTACTGCTGGTGTATTGACGGTACTGCTATTGCTACTTACACCCACTGCTGGGAAAAGGCATCATCAAAAGCGTATTCTTTCTTTTCCCCTTTTTTTGTACTACAAAATCTTTTCCTTCCTTCGTTTCGAGCTTGAACTAACTGGGACACAAGCCACAGCCAGGGAGAACGTGTCATTTTCCACTGACCGGTGTTTTGCTTCAACAACTTTCTACACCCAGTTCGTTGAACTTCCACTCCTTGCAAGAGTTTCTGTCGTGAGACACTTTTTGGACGCCGGTATGTGGCAAAGAATGGGACAAGAATTTTCTTCAATTTTCACACCACATCTTCGAGCAAGAGCGAATAGTTTTTCGAGGAAAAAAGAAAGGAAAACAAAACATTGTACGATCAAAACTTTGGGCAGGATCCAAACGTAGACCTTAAGACTTTGGCGCGACAAATCCACCAAGTTTCCTTGCGGTGGTACGTTCAATATCTTGGAAAGGAATTTTCTTCCAAAATCCTATACTCGGTACCTACCAATACCTACCACCAGAAGCGCATTGTTATGCGACACTGCAATTCTTTGGCATTTATGTTATTCCGCTTCTCTTCGCTTCGTTACCTTCGTTAGTGTGATTGCAATCGCCGGGCACACTTGAGACGAGACTTTTATGCCCCTAGAAAGGCACACTCTCGGTGCATTACCGTGCTCACTTTTGCATAGAGAGGCCGCCTGCCACCGTAAAACATGCCACTCGGGACTCGGGTTCGCCTGGTAGCCTGGTGGCCAGACGATACTGAACCCCATTAAAATCCGCTCCACGCCACTGTATAAACGGACGGATAAAGGACAATCGCTCGCATACATGGCGGCGCATGCATATACGTCAGGCCGGCCAGCCAACACAAAGCCAAATAAATCCTTTCCTTATCCGGTCATCCGGTTCACCAGCAGGCTGGCAAACTTTCAACCAGTTGGTGTGTAAGACTTTCGGCCAATGCTCAATACCACCCATCCGGGCTGAAGCTTCTTAACGAGCCTGCAGACCGAGCCGGGAGAACGGGTTTTGAAGTTTTCTTAGCCATATCCTCCAGCGTCACCCAGCTGGGGCTAAGTTGTGCCAGCCCGATTCCAAGAAACGGAACCCTTGGCAAACCCCTGCCCGATTGCGCCAACCGATGTCCTTAGCGCATGATTTTAATACCCGTGCCCCGGAAGCCATACAAGTATTACCCAAGCTCAGCTGCTGCTCAAAAGAGCACCATCGCCCGGCTGGATGGCAATGGATGGATTATGGAACCGGCGGCTTTGTACCACCGTCCCGTTGACCCCTAGGCACAACCGCAACCTTTTCCAACAATGTTCGGATGTAAACGATTTCTTTCAATCATGCAGATAAAGCGAGATTTACGACAGCAAAGCCGCTAGCAGCTCGGGGTACGAGATTTCGCCTCACCAAATCGCTACCCAAATTGTCCTCTTCCGTGTGAAGTGGGTGGCTTTACGTAGGCGATATTCGACGTTGAAGCTCGTTAGGCATAACTAACCTTTGAGCAATGGGGATAACAACAACAGCCACACACAAAAAAAAACCGATTGATTTTAATGATCATGATTTGTTGACGCTTGCAAATGACGCTGGATTGATTGTTGTGCGTGTTGAGAAAGGATTTATCCTCCACAATTTGCCGATCTGTTCGGGACAACATTTGCGTTAATTTACATTGCTAATTGTTAACTATTTCCAGCGCTTCACATTAATGACGGGCAATCAATTTCAGGAAAACGGATTATGCGTCACTGTTGTTTAACACTACTTCTTGAATTTATTTAGCAAAGCTTTTAACCTTCTAATCAAATGCGCTCGAATCTCGAAATCTTGATCAGAAGTGATAGAAAACAAAAATATATCAAATAAGGTATATTTCATCACAATTGTTTATTGGCAAATGGTAGTTTACTTAATCCTTAAACCCAATTTGCCATTTAAAGCATCCATTCTAACAGCCATTCTCACTTAAACGTACTGTACATTGACAAAAGAAAACAAGAAATCAATCCCTGAGCTGTACAATCTATTAGAACGAGTTACGGGTGCAATCATCTAATTCAATTTACAAAACTGCCAGTGAAAACAAAACCCACTGAACCGCACAGTCAAACGATTATGGTCTAGGGCTAAAACCAGAAATGGCTCAAGATAGTCGTCCGTGTCCGAGTACAAACGTATCCAAAGCTAGTCATCAGATATATGGAACCGAGCACAACATAATCAAACCAAACTGACCTTCCTGTGGTATTCAACTATCAAATGAACAAACGGTAACTGACCTGAACCTCTGCCCGACCCGTACTGTGCAACTCCCACCGGTGGTGACGGTCCTGTATTCCGATTGGTCTTCAAATAAACCTGGCTAAAAGTCTAACCTTGCAAGTTAGTCGTTTGTGAAATCCCCGTGGACGATGATGCATCGTTTAGTGTTGGTTTCCCAAATCGTCCCATTTTTTTGTTTTTCATTTACGTTCTGCTTTCCATCTGTCTTGACCTAAAGAGAATTCCAGAAAGACGTTGGCACATTTTTTCCCCGTATTCTGAGAATCGTTCGTCCTCACGTACACATGTTCGATTCGATTGGATTGGGAAGGAAGACGGTTCAGCAGTAAAGCAATCGGATGTAAAATATCCGCCCACCAAGACAATAATAATCATGATGTACTAGCCGCCGTACGATGATACTACCTTCTCAGCACCGTAAAGTATGCAATTCCGCAAGGAAAAGAATTCCGTAAAGCATCAGGTTGGCTGTGTGCTACGATAATCGAAAAATATTTGCCCCATCGGTATTGGAGTATATGCGTGTGCGAGTAGGGCAGAACAATTCGGAGTATTTTTAGATCACAAAAGCACAAGCATACTGGTGGTTCGGGAACTTGCTCTGTGTTGTGAGCTACTCTGCAAATAAAAGAAAATGAAAAAGAAAATTTTCCAATATTAAATCCGGACCGATTCTAGTAATATTGACTTCAAAAAGTGATCTCGTTTTCAATTGACCACTCAAACCATACATTTCGATCCGGCTTTTTAGTCGTTATCCTTGTTCGATGGTAAGATTTAAATTACTCATCCTATTTAAAACTACACTTATTTCCCCACAAGCTTATGCGTTGAAAAATTGTCAGTTTGTCAACAGAAATGAACAGCTAGCATGACTGACTTGCCGGAAATAAGGTTGCAAGCGTGGGCTGGTTACCTTATTTTGTGTGTCCATCCTGTCCCATCCTTTACGCTTCTTAAGCACACAAATCCACAAAGATGAAAGTGAACCGTTTCACATATCCTGGAAGCAAACGTCTGTTTCCTCGGTGAACGATATTGATTCGAAACTGGTACAAAACTTTCCAGACAATATAAGATAGATTGGCAGGGAACGGGGAGATAATTTCCGTTGCTGCTTTCGCTGCAGAAGACATGTTACATACAGTGTGTGTGTAAGTGTATCGAATCGAGCACAAAGGAATAGGGGAAAAGTTTTGTTGTCCCTCGGCATCGGTACGGTTTACCTTTAATACAGTTTGGTATCTTTAATCTCCCAGGAAAAAGTGATAGCAATTTGTGACGAAAGTTTACTACAATAACATTTTTCAGTGCAAGATGCTTTCATTTTACAGAAAGATAGACCAATTTAAGTAATTTTCTCGTTATTTTAAACCTATTGCTTGTCGGTAATTCAACTGGAAATCGTGCTGGCATCCTTCTCAAAGTTTCTAAATGTTTGCTGATAAATAATTAACATAAATGTACAACAGTTCCGATAAGGTCACCAATATACATTGAAATTTGCTGTGAACCTTCCTGCTGCTTACATTGCCTTCCGAGAACCAATAAATAAACAAACCAGCAATCAATTTGATTAAAATTCAAACCTTCCAGTCTTCCAGCTTCTCAGCCATCTCCAAACACCCATTAGCCACTTGGGAGTTTTAAAGCTCATTACTTGTATCCTCTTATATCGATAAAATTGTTTTTTTCTTCTACGCTATTTTCCATCAACACTGAAACTCATTTAGAAAAGGAAAAAAAATCATCCCTTCATCATCATCACCCCCAATAGCTACAGTATTCAATTGATCCAAAATTTAAACTATTCGCACCACAGAGGAAAATTTAGAAATAGAAACAGCAGAGTGACAGAGTGGGCGGTTTAATACGAAAAATAAAACTCCATCCTTAACACATGCTACATTGGACCCCGCCAATTTGACCATGACTTTGTCAATTCCTCGTTTGATGTCTTACTCTTCCTACGGGTGTGACGGAATGGCTTCATCTGCATCATCATCATCATGATCACCACCAAAGCCTTTTCGCTTTCATCATCATCATCCTCCTATAAGCAGCAGCAAAAAGCTATCCTTCCGCAAAGACAGCTGAGACAGCTACCAGCTACCGGGATCGCTTCAAATCTGTGCCCAATTTGTGCCACACTCTGCCGCACACTTCCAACTTCAGTACCGACAACCTTTCCCTTCTCTCACTCACTCTTTCTCTGTGTTGGTGGTAGAAACCGAGAGGACACTACCCGATACCCGAGTGTATGTTTACTAGTTGAGGTTCCACCAATCCACTTTCCTCTTGGTTGTGGTAATTTAACTTTAGCGAGCCGAAATTCGATGCCAAAACGGACCTGAACTCGGCTCATGGGAACGTATTGGGAAGTGTGCTGTTAGGAGGAAATTGTTTTCCATTCGATATCAGCACAGGCAAGGCCAGCAAAACATAGCAACCGAGTGGCTCTTTTTGTTTTCCTGTGCACCATTAAGTGCGAGAACTGGATCACTGGATGTTGGAGTTTTAGACACCATTTTGAACAAGTGTCAATCGAGTGGCACCTGCTTCTGCAGGAAACAGATCCTAGACTATGGCGTTGATGTCATACATAGAAACATTTCCCAAAACGAAGATGTTTTACATGCAAGGAGACAAGACTTTTGTTTTGACGTTTTGTTTTGCAGATTGCATACATTCTGGGGGAATTTGTTAATGATGCGTATTCTATGCTAGAAACATCTAGATACAAGCAAAATTTGAATTTTTTCTACACATCCGCTGTCTTAAGAATATTGCCGAAAATCCCAAACAGTATCCCAACTAGCCATAAAACGGAGAAAAAAACCGACAACATGCTCCGTGTGCGATATTCAAATAAACATTTGCTCAACTTCCTTACAATGTACGGCAGGGATTTACATCTATCGACCACGTTAAATCCCCGGGAGCAGAAACAGCACCAACATCATCATCAGCATCATCACCATCCGGACGGGTTTCCAGCGGGATCTCCTTTTCGGCTTCCTTTATCGTACAAATCACACTTGTACGATGATGTGCCTTTGAGACTTGGTGGCTCTTTTCCCGTTTTTTTTTGGCATAATATTCACGTTTGTTTGCTTCTCGTTTTTTTTATTCTCTTCCTATCGCGCCTCCACAAGGATTCGATTGCTGTACCGGACCGGGCTGCTGTTCGTGTCGAATGTGCTCTGCCACACGTTCTACCTGGTGTACGTCAACACGGACGGTTTGACGTCGGGTGGTTATCTGTTCAGCGGCAACAGCATAGCACGCGTACGGTAGTTTGGCCCGCATTTCGATGGTGATGGGCCGGAATGTGTGGTATGCTAGCTGTGGAGTGAATTTCAAACAGCTCATTCAGCCACAGTAACAAGGTCGACGGAACGGAAACGCGCAATTTAAATAGATTCTACGGGGTTTAAGATGTGAGCTTGGATGCTTGTTTTCGATCCCTTTGGTACACGGTTTATATTTGAACCGTTTCCAGTTAACAGATGTGTTTGATGTGTAAAACAATACACACTAGTTGATGCGCTTACTAACATGTAATTTAAAACATACACATTAAACAAATCGTAATATCCAACATAACCAACACAGAAACGAAAACAATGTTTTCTTAGAATAATAACAGTGTAAATCAACAGGATTGAATGTTATTGGTATAACCAGTACCTAGGAACCAGCATAAAATGTTCACATGAATTGTTCCTAGCTTTATTTTCATTGACGATAGCTCGGTTAGGCCGTGCTTGTTAAATCGCCGGAATCGTTCCAAGAACAATATACGATGATGTAGAAATCGGATTACTAAATTGTTTCATTTTTATGTCATCTGCTTGCTTTTCATCCAATATCGATTCAGCAAAAGTTCTGCTTGTGTTAAATTGAAGTTAAAAATAGGAGTTCACGCCAAATTAACATGTGCTCCAGATTAAGTGCAAAAAATTACACTGATTTCTCAATTTCTCGCTTTGAGATCGCTGTATAAGACCTTATGTGTATACAAGCTATCCAACGGGCAATGGATAAAAACTGAAGTCGAAATGCTTGAGATATCGTCAATACAATCCAGCTTTTTAATCATAGCAATTTTTCGAACAACAACCGCAGTTGACTAGGCTTTTATAAAATATTTTCTCTTCGGAATATAAAGTGAAGTACAATAAAATAAAACCATCCACTACTAAAAGAAAAGTTAAAATGAAAATATGATGCCGATTTTCAATGAATCGTTGTCAATTCGTCAATTTTAAAATAAAAACGATTTATTTTAAGTTTTGAGCATCTTCTCTTTACCATTATCAACTTTAACATGAGCTCTAATAATTAAAAAAAATATTAAACTAAACTTAGGTTATTAATCTTTACGCAGTGGTCATTTTTAGATAAGGATTAGGGTGC